>JBBPND010000032.1:0-45892 GCA_038090655.1 Gastroboletus turbinatus
CCCGATACAGATACTATCACAACCATGTCATGTCGACGCACTTGACCAACATGTAGGCTTGTCGACTCCGAACCTGGCTTTATCTGGACGCCGATCGACCCAACTTGCAGACATAAACAATTTAACAAACTGTAATCTAAACTCTCTGGCGTCACCACATCCCCGACGTGAGATGCGTGCGACATCGGGATTCAGGCATGTCTAGATCCCAGACCTGATCCATTCACTCAACCCGTCTGCGTGTGTTGACGGACCTATCAGTATCTTTGCAAAGTCGCCGTTTATAAAACATAGGTGGCATCCCGGATTCTACCTGCGATACACATTCATCCGCGGGGTCAACGACAGATATCTTATTTTTCTGAGAGAGCATGCTCATTTTTGACCCGCTATCTCGCAAAACCTGATGATCAATTACTAGCTAGTCGGAACGGGTGAACGAGAAATACAGCAGTGCAAGGCACTTGTGACCTCATGGCAGACGACCAGTAGATAGCGACAAACCAATGCATAGATTGAACTGGTGGATCATATTCAGTCCATAAACTTCATCGCTTCTTCCTCATCGTGTCAAAGGACACGAGTCGGCATCCTGACCCCCTCGCGCCACCATCTCCCGAACTGGTCATTGTTGCGGGCTGTATCCCACTCCCATTTTCATTCGTTGTGCCTCTTCCATTGGCAAGCAATGAGCGGTTTGAACCACGGGATCGTCACGCCCTTTGAGCCCTGAGACGAACTGTACAGAGAAAGTTGGGGTTGTGGTGCACGACGCATGCCCAGTGGAAGGCCGCCACGCGTAGGCTGCGTCCGGGCTTGGGGTCGTGATGCCGTGTTTGGCTGCAAGGAATGCAGCTGCGGTTAGGGTGCCGCGACGCGGATTTACAGCGCAGGCTCCCACTTGGGAAAACGACATGTCCTTCCCTGCGTCGCTGGACATGTCGGTATCTGTGTGTGACATCGGATCGGATGTAAGCCTCCCTCATTCCCCATCAGTTTTGGTGAGAGCGATTACACCTTGCATTGCGCTATCGCCAGCGTCTCGTGTGGGTTCCTGGGTTTGGACGCCCGAACAGCTGCGGGGTCAAGGTCGCAATCCAGGCAGCGACTCGAGAAGCTAGTGAACTCGGGCTAGACTTGCCGAATACCAGATCAACACCCGACGCACCCAAACTTGCTGTCTTTGAGAATACGTTTGCACAAGTTCCATGTTTGTAAGTAGACATGGATCGCTGGTTGTTCTTTCAAACGTCTCGTCAGCAATCCCAACCAACAGATCACGGACACAATTGATGTCTTGATGGGTCATTTGGACACTCCGTGCGTAATCGAGATACCTAAGAGTCCTGGAGCTTGAAGTCAGCGGAGGAGATATGGGTCATATGACGCACGATCACGAGTTCCAAGTAAGACCGAGTTCAAGGACACCAATGTCCGTTGATTACTCTGTCATCCCAACGAGGTCCCTACATAGCTGGGATCTGAATAAGAATAAGTAAGCGCCCACGACACGAGGCGCTTGGGTGACCGAAAAGAGAACAACGTGTTCATCCAGTGAAACTCTCTCCACTGCGACTCGACCTGAATACTTTACCTCTTGACGCTGCGAAACCTACAGGCGTGCGTCATTGGAGAGCATGTCGTCAACGAAGAACAGTGCGTAACAGTTCTCGGGAGTGATTTTACAATGTTGACAACTCGCCAAGATACGAGAGTGCTTGAAACCGGTCACTATGATGCCGTGTGGGCAGTGGCTTTCCACCCTGACGGGATGCATTTATTAGGCGGCAGTAGCGATGAGATTCGACGATGGCGAGTTGCAGACAGTCAAGAGGTGGGAAAACAACGAATGGAGATGACTGGTGTCATTTGTGTGTCGAGCGACCACAAGTGGGTAGTGTGCGGGACTGAGAAGGGGGCATGCGTATGGGACGAAAAAATCCAGGAAATGGCATTCCAGGTGGAAGGCAAAGCTTGGGTGAGCGCGGTAGACATATCGCCCGACGCAACCAGGTTTGCCACTGGTACCGCCACAGTCGAGAACAGGCAACTCACTGCAGCGAGCATCTGGGACATTTCCACCGACAAGAGATTGGTTGGCCCACTCCAACATGACAGCAACATCCTAGGAATCAAATTCTCGCCGAATGGCGAACACATCGCCACTGCCCCATCTAGGAGCTCTATTCATGTCTTCGATAGTCGTAACGGTGACCAACTCATCATCATCAAGGCTGACGTGAAATCCGAATGGACCTCAGTTTCTCCCGGGCCCCTTGCATGGTCAAAGAATGGACAGCGGGTTTTTGTTGCCTCTGGCGATGATACAATCACAGCTTTCAATTCGTCCACAGGAGTTCAACTGGCTAAGTCGAAGAAGGTTGAAAATCGCGACCACTTCGGGTCTATCGCTCTCGCGGTCAATGGGAAGTTTTTTGTTACCTCTACGACAAGCTCCATCTCATTCTGGGACACTTCAACTCTTGCTCGGATCGGCCCAGCCATTGAGGAAAGTCAACAATCACGGTCAACGCTCTCCGCAGATTCCAGCTATCTTGCCACTGGGAGAGGTGATGGGAAAATCACGATTCGCGATCTCAGTGGTATCCTTCCAGAGTCATATGGTCCTTTCCATGTAAGTATTTGTGCATTTGCGATGTTGGCATATCATTACTCCCCTGTTTTTAGGCACCTACTGAAGACGACGACGAGTTTGCAACACCTGAAGAAAATGAGGAGCATTCAGCCTCGGGGGTCCACGACAACAAAGCAGCAGATGAGACTCTGGTAGTAGTTTGTCACCCTGTCACCAACGGAATTACACTAACTCTGCATTCCTAACAAGGAACAACCTGCAACGCCAAGTCCAGAGGACCACAGCGAAGTCGGCGATGACGATTTGGTCGGGGTAAGAGTTTGTTCCTTCCCTTTTCGATGCTGGTTTTCATCATGGCATAAGGCCGAGGTGCCGACTAGTGCACCTGAACCCATCTTTGACTTTGATGAGGTCTGCTGATTTCACTATACTCTTGCTTTCGTGTTGACGTCGCTGCAGCCGTCATCCCCGGCGCTCTCCACTCATGATCGCGAGGGTGAGGTGATGTCACCGGGTCAGGCCACGCTGCCCATGTCTTCCCCTCCCGAAGTGCATCGTGATAATGCCAAGCCCTCTGGGGGCATCCCGAGGGTTAAAAGGTGGCTGCGGACGGTGATTAGGAAGGGTGACGAGAGCCAAAGTTCACATCAACCCGATCGCATTTCCAGATCGCCTGGTAACTCAGCCAATCCCCGCTCTCGTTCCAATTCACCCGCGAGAGGGAATACTGCAAACGTAAAACCTTCGTGGATGGCTGCAGCTAAACGTAAGCCGGTGAGTGTTCTCTTCTTTTGTAGACGAATAGTGTTATGTCTGACGAACCATGTCAGCGAACGGTCGCAGTTTCCGTCAGACGAGAACCCGCAAAACAAAAACGAGTGAAACAGGCTCGTCGATTGTCTATTTTTTTTGTCGGTGCTGATGTTTATCCCCAATCACAGCCTAAAAGGGATACCAACGCTGCTGAAGCGAGCCATTCGAACAAGGACGCCTCCACTAGCGGACAGGTTCATGTAGATCCAAGGACAGCCGGCCTTGTGTGTATTTCCCGCGACAATAGATCCAGTGCTGACAACTCACTTTTCGTTAGGGGCAGCAAGCGAACGATATATCTCAACCCTTGACCGTACCCGGAACGGGGGTCCATGTCTTGGTGCGCGTTCACTTTCTTCGCTGTGATCGACCCACTCACGTTATCCTCGATCACAGCCTAAAACGGATACCAACGCTGTTGAAGCCAGCCATTCGAACAACGACGCCTCCACCAGCGGACAGGCTCATGTAGATCCAAGGATAGCCAGCCCCGTATGTATTTCTCGCGGCGATAGATCCCGTGCTGACAGCTAAAATTTCGTCAGGGGCAACAAGCGAACGAACCCTCGCCCGTGCCCGGAACGGGAGTCCATGTCTGGGTGCGTGTTCACTCTTTTAGCTTTGATCATTCGACTCAGGGTGGAATTCAGCAACAAGAAGCTGGTGAGGCTACGGTTGCAATCGCGTTCAAGTTACCAGCATGGCTGTTGTGCCGGAGCTCTGTCAGCGAAGATGGGACGCATTGATTCATGCATGCCACGTTTGTCTTGGGTTTGACGTTTGTTATGCCGTTTCGAGCTCGTGAGCTCACAGCATGTATATGAGTCCTGATCCCCCCGTCCGTGGCTGAAGCTTCCTTCGATATATACTTGGTGGTCACATTCTTAATTGGATGATTGGTGGTAACGAAGCACCATGAGAAACCTCACTTGATACCTCACTCTGAAGAAACTAGAGAGGTTTCGGGTCCTCGGCGAGCCAGGGTACTGCCCGATACAGATACTATCACAACCATGTCATGTTGACGCACTCGACCAACATGTACTAGGCTTGTTGACTCCGAACCTGGCTTTATCTGATCATCCGGGTTAATGACAGATGTTATTTTTCTGAAAGAGCATGGTCATTTTTGACCCGCTATCTCACAAAACCTGAAGATCGATTACTCGCTAGTCGGAATGGATGAACGAGAAATACAGCAATGCAAGGCACCTGTGACCTCATGGCAAACGAGATCAGTAGATAGCGACAAACTGATGAGATGCAACGAACAATCAGACGAGCATGCTTGCATAGACTGAACTGGTCCATCATATTCAATCCATAGGCTTTCATCGCTCCTTCCCCAGCGTCCACATCAAACGACGAGTCGGCATCCTGACTCCCTTGCGCCATCAATGCCACTTTTGTAGCTCCGCCATGCATTCGGAGGCAGTCCCGAACTGGTCATTGTTGCGGGCTTTGTCCCACTCCCAGTTTCATTCGTCGTCCTTCCTCTATTGGCGAGCAACGGAGGGTTTGAACCGAGATAGCCACGTCCTTTGAACCCTGAGACGAACCGTACTGAAAAAGTTGTGGTTGTGGTGCACGACAAATGCCCAGTGGAGGGCCGGTACGCGTACGCTACGTTAGCATGTGGGGTCGTGGTGCTGTGTTTGGCTGCGAGGAACGCAGGGACGGTTTGGGTGCTGCAATGCGGGTTTGCAGCAGAGGCTCCCGCTTGGAAAAGCGATATGTCCATCCCCGTCGTCATCCCCTGGCATGTACATACATGTCCGCTTTGGTGAGAGCGATGACGTCTTGCATTGCCTGTCGTCAACGTCTGGTGTGTGTTCCTGGGTACTGGCCTTGCGAGCGCCGAGCAGCGGTAAGATGCGTATTCAGAATGTTGGACGCCTGAGCGGCTGCGCCCCTGCGGGGTCAACGTCGCAATTCAGATAGCGACTCGAGAAGCTAGTGAAGTCGGGTTGGACTTGCCGGATACAAGGTCAACACTCGGCGTACTTAAGCTTGCCGTCTTTGCGAATACGATTCCACGAGTTTCATGTTTGCAGGTAGACATGGATGTGCGTGGTATTCTTCAAATGTCTCGTCAGCAACCCACAGTGAGACTGCGTTTGATGAAGCCAATGTCCGCTGATTACTCTGTCATAGGTCCGCTAGCTTGGATCCGAATAAGAATAATCACCAATGAGATGAGGCGTTTGGTGACCAAAAAGAGCAACGCGTTTTAAATTACCAGTCCAACTCTCTCTATACCGCGACTCCACCTGAGCTTCACTGCGAAACCCACGGGCGTGCGCCATTAATTGGAGGATGTCGTTAACGAAGGACAGTACGTAGCAGTTCTCAGCAGTGATTGTACAATGTTGACAATTCGCCAAGAACATACGATAGTGCTTGACACCGGTCGCTCTGATGCCGTGTGGGCAGTGGCTTTCCACCCTGACGGAATGCATTTATTAGGCGGCAGTAGCGATGGGATTCAACGATGGCGAGTTACAGACGGTCAAGAAGTGGGAAAACAACGAATGGAGATGACTGGCGCCATTTGTGTGTCGAGGGATGGCAAGTGGATAGTGTGCGGGACCGAGCAGGGGGCAAGTGTATGGGACGAAAAAATCCAGGAAAAGGCCACCGAGGTGGAGGGTACAGCGTTTGTGAGTGCGGTAGACATCTCGCCCGACGCGACCAGGTTTGCGACCGGTACCGCCACATTCGAGAACAGGGTGGCGAACATCTGGGACATTTCCACCGGCAAGAGGTTGGTTGGCCCACTCCACCATAACAGCAACATCCTTGCAATTAAATTCTCACTGAATGGCGAATACATCGCCACTGCCCCATCTAGGACCTCTATTCATGTCTTCGACGGTCGCAACGGTGACCAACTCATCATCATCAAGGCTGACGTGAAATCCAAATGGATCTCAGTGACTCCCGGGCCCCTTGCATGGTCAAACGATGGGCAGCAAATTTTTACTTCCTCTGGTAATGATACAATCATAGCTTTCAATTCGTCCACTGGAGTTCAACTGGCTGAGTCGGAGAAGGTCAAAAATCGTATCTGGTCTATCGCTCTAGCGGCCAATGGGAAGTTTCTTGCTACCTCTACGACAAGCTCCATCTCATTCTGGGACACTTCAACACTTGCTCAGATCGGGCCAGCCATTGAGGAAAGTCAACAATCACGGTCAACGCTCTCCGCAGATTCCAGCTATATTGCCACTGGGAGAGGTGATGGGAAAATCACGATTCGCAATCTCAGTGATATCCTTCCAGACTCGTATGGTCCTTTCCATGTAAGTATTCGTGCATTTATGATGTCGGCATATCATTACTCGCCTGTTTTAGGCACCTACTGAAGGCGACGACGACTTGGAAACACCTGAAGATGGGACACAACAGCAGAATGAGCTGGATTCAGCCTCGGGGGTTTTGCTCGAGGTAAGCGTTTGTGCCTTGCCTTTTCGACGCTGGTTTTCATGACGGCACAAGGCCGAGGTGCCGACAAGTGCACCTGAACCTATGTTTGACTTTGACGAGGTCTGTGTTGATTTTGCTATATTCTTGTTTTCGTGTTGACATCGCTGCAGCCGCCATCCCCGGCGTTCTCCACACATGATCGTGAGGGTGACGTGATGTCACCGGGTCAGGCCACGCTGCCCATGTCTTCCCCTCCCGAAGTGCATCGTGATAATGCCGAGCCCTCTGGGGGAATCCCGAGGGTTAAAAGGTGGCTGCGGACGGTGATTAGGAGGAGTCACGAGAGCCAAAATTCACATCAACCCGATCGCATTTCCAGATCGCCTGGTAATTCAGCCAATCCCCGCTCTCGTTCCAATTCACCCGCGAGAGGGAATACTGCAAACGTAAAACCTTCATGGATGGCTGCAGCTAAACGTAAGCCGGTGAGTGTTCCCTTCTTTTGTAGACGAATAGTGTTATGTCTGACGAACCATGTCAGCGAACGGTCGCAGTTTCCGTCGGACGAGAACCCGCAAAACAAAAACGAGTGAAACAGGCCCGTCGATTGTCTATTTTTTTTGTCGGTGCTGATGTTTATCCCCAATCACAGCCCAAAACGCATACCAGCGCTGCTAAAGCGAGCCATTCGAACAAGGACGCCTCCACTAGCGGACAGGTTCATGTAGATCTGAGGACAGCCGGCCCTGTGTGTATTTCCCGCGACGATAGATCCCGTGGTGACAGCTCACTTTTCGTTAGGGGCAGCAAGCGAACGATATATCTCAACCCTTGACCGTACCCGGAACGGGGGTGCATGTCCTGGTGCGCGTTCACTTTCTTCGCTGTGATCGACCCACTCACGGTGTGATGTTTATCTTCGATCACAGCCCAAAACGGATACCAAGGCTGTTGAAGCCAGCCATTCGAACAACGACGCCTCCACTAGCGGACAGGTTCAGGTAGATCCAAGGATAGCCTGCCCTGTATGTATTTCTCGCGACGATAGATCCCGTGCTGACAGCTCACTTTTCGTCAGGGGCAACAAGCGAACGAACCCTCGCCCGTGCCCGTTCCCGGAACGGGAGTCCATGTCTGGGTACGCGTTCACTCTTTTAGCTCTGATCGTTCGACTCAGGGTGGAATTCAGCAACAAGAAGCAGGTGACGCTACGGTTGCAATCGCGTTCAAGTTACCAGCATGGCTGTTGTGCCGGAGTGCCGTCAACGTTGAAGACGGGACGCATTGATTGATGCATGCATAGTACCGCGTTGGCTTGTTCGACGTTTTGTTACGCCGCGTTCGTGTGACCTCACAGCATGTGTATGAGTTCTGATACTCGTTTCCGTGGCTGAAGCTTCCTTCAATATATACATATACTCATCTCATGTCACCACGGTCGTCATGATCACTCCCTCACCAAACCCAAAAAGTACTCGGACATCCCAAACCCAAACTCGAAACCAAAAATCGAACAAGGAACGAAACACAGACGCCAACTAGACAAAAAGTTAAAAAAAATAAACAATAAAAAGGGGGGGCATGACAGACGTGGACATGTGCATATAAACAACAATCGAGTTTCGAGTCAGCGAGCAATGTATTCATGTAGAAAAAAGAGAGGAAAAGAGAAGAGAGCGTTGCGTATGGTTGTATATCGTATATGTGTGCATCTATGAGCCCCAAAAACCTTTTTTTGCTTTTTCTGAAACGAAAAACGTATCGAGCACGAGAGAAAGAGAAAAAACGATAGCGATAGCGATAAGGTCCCAGAACGCGTTTCAAGATTCGGAAATGAAAGAAGAAAGAAAAAAGAGAAAGAACCAAAACGTCCACGATCGTCGCCACAAACCGTTCGTCGCGCAAATAATAATATTACAACGTATCTGGGTATACGAACGTGGAGGGGGGTTGGGAGGGGGGTGTTTGTGTATGGGGTGTATGTGAATGAGGAGTGGAGCAGTCGTGAGGGAAATTAGCAAATGAAAAAAGAAAGAGAGCAACAACAACAAAAAAAGTAGGGATTTTTTTTGGATATGGGAGGATCGAAACCGGAAAGGGCGGAGCGAGAGAAGCACGTCGGGTGGTTATTCGCACTGGATATACTGCGTGAATCCGATCATCCCATGCCTAAAAATGCTCTTCAGAAACGATCCCGCATCGCGTTGGCGTGGAAACGATGGGGCGGGGGAAAACGGAGGAGAGAAAAAGAAGAAAAGAAACGATTGGTATGACCGATACCGTCTCGAAACAGAAAATAAAAAAGGGTTTTGGGATCGTCGGGTTATGAAAGAAAGAAAAAAGAGAAAGAAATGTGGCAGACACTTTCATCAGGAATGCGCAGCGCCCTGTATGTGCAAAAAAGCCGTGTCATCAAAAGGATTGTAACACCAGGTTGAAATCTCGAAGCGAACTATAGCGTGGAGTGCACGGAGGTGTGAGATGATATAGGTGTAGAAGTCTGTGGGCTTAGCGCCTAACAATGACCGGACAGATGATATGCAGCGATGGTGATGATAATGACGGCATGACGAACAGCGTTAGATGAAGAACTGGGTACTACACACGATCGCGTCAGTACTTGCACGTATACGAATGGACGAACAAGACTCACTGCATCCGACTGCACGCGTGCACCTCCATCTCCTCCATCTTATATGAATTCAATTCCTCCTTTATTCGTTGCGCAAGGGCGGGCGTCAGCCGACTCCACGTTGCCGGTTCACTCCTCCGATCATACACCGTCGACGAAAACGTATCGTACACTGACAGACTATCCGCAAATATCAGCTTTTTGCTAATCGCCGGACCGGAGGCCGAACGATGCGAAAGCGTCGCGGGGATTGCCGGGATCGTCGACAATGCAGGTGCGGACGAGTTTGGTAGCGAAAACAGAGAGCCATGGTGTGGCGAAGAACGTCCTGCTTCTGGGTCAGAGGGCAAAGAGTCAGATGAAGAAGCAAACAAAGGAGCAGGAAGGCTGGGCATGTCACCTCCCGCATTACCGGCATTACCATTAGAATGTGAAGAGGAATGCGATGGGTGTCGGTGTAGACCGTCGATATGATCCGGGTCTGGAGAGGGTATGCGTGCTAATGGTCCTAGCTCAGAACTTGATCCGGGATGTGAGTTGTAGGAATTGGAACGTATGCGGTTAAAGGATGGGTTTCCCGCTTGGTCTGCGATATACGTATCTTGGGTGTAGTTGTCCGCACCTTTAGAAAGGAAAGCAAGGTCAACAATAATGATTCGCGGAACGACAATCGAAAATCGCCATCAAGAGAACGCATACAAACGCCGGATTAGACCAACCGACCACAAACCCAAGCATGCACGCACCTTTCAAGATCCCCCTAGCTGGCGCTCTTGATTTGTCTATGCTTCTTCGCATAGTGTTCGCCCATTCGAGCACTTCCTCATCCTCCCCCGCCTGTGGCCCCACCGCGATGCGAATGGTTTCGTCTTCTTCCTCAGGCCACGGCTCATCATCGTCCCACCCCTCGGAAAGAGTGCTCAGGCCCTGTGACGGGCCATACCCTGGTCCATGCCCATCCTCGCTCCCTGAATCGGAATCCTCCTCCACCACGACTCGGGTTCCATCTTCCGAAATCCTCCGACCCAACCCAGGCGAATCCCCTCTCGCCGTGGTCGTATTCTTTTCCCACGTCGACGGCACGGGGACACCTCCGTTGGCACTCGCCCCGCCCTTGGCCTGCTGCGCTTGACTTGCTTGCACTTGAGCTTGCGTTTCCGCAACAGCTTTCGCCCTGGCGGCAGCCTCTGCGTTCGACTTGAGCGTATGCTGCCGCGCGAGCTTCGCAGCGGGACTCAACCCGCTCAGACTTGCGTCCGACCAATCGCCACCCGACCCACTCCCCCTATCGAGTTCCGCAACCGCATGCGAGATGGCAGGCTCAGCGACGCTCCCCTTGGCATCTTTTTTCTTCTTCGGCTTCTTTCCTGAAGAGCTGCCCGCCTCTGGATCGCCGTCCCTCTCCTTGTCCTTGTCCTTTTCCTTGTCCTTTTTGTCTTTGAACAAGGACGTGATGCCGGCGAGCGAATTCCGTCGTGCGAGCTTCCCGATGGAGCCGATCTTGCGGATGACAACGGACGCCGAGGACATGGTGGAGGAGAGCGAGATGTTGTCCGTTGATGCATTGAGACGCGAATTGAACAAGGACGCCGCACGCGATCTTTTCTTGCCAGTGGTGCCCATCGGAGCGCCGTTGCCACCGACGGGAGTCCCGACGGTCCCTGCCGTGACAGTGCTCGCGGCATCGTTCGCGTCGGTGGGACTGGGTGGTTCGTCGCCGTCCACCTTGGAACCTGTACCGGCCGACTCGTCCTCTTCCTGCAGCGCCTGCGCCGCATTTAATGAGAGCGCACGTCGCAGCCGACCCTTGAGGCCCCCGCTCTTGACGGCACTCGTCCCGCCGAGACCAATGGCAGAGTTTTCGAGCATGGCAGCGAGGTCAGAGTCGTCTCTCGATATGCGCCGGTCTGCATGAGAAGTTGCATGCGAGGCCTGCGAGCGAGGTGTTGGAGACGTGACGGGCGGGGATGGGGTGGTGTATGTGGCGCCTTGGGAAAGCGGGGAGGGACGTGCTGGGCGTGCCTGGGTGGAGGAATGGTGAGAATGTGAGGAAGGTGTAGATGTGGACGACGCCGAGATCGATCCCGAGGGACGATGTGTGGCAGCCGAGGAAGCTGTCGACGAGGACGAGCCCGTACGATGGTGCGGGAGTGGGTGTGCGCTCAATGTTCGAGATGAAGGGGGAGGATTAGTACTTGCGCTGGAGGACCCACTGCCTGTGCGTGTGCGTGTCGCGTCAGGCGCTGATGGTGGAGGGGTGGCGGTCTGGGTTGAGGGGCCGCTCCGGCCACGTATGCTACCCTGGTGGGAGGCAGAACCATTGGGATGGGTATGCGAGGACGACTGACCCTGTATACTGCTGGTACGCTGTCGGTTGTTGCCGTTGCCGTTGCCGTTGACATGGTTCGAGTTGCTCGAGTTGACGGAGGTGGATGAATCAGAGGCTTCGCCCCTTGCATACGGTGGCTGGAAGGATGGTGCGGGACGCCAATCAGAGTCTTGTGGTTGTGGACGACCTGAGACGGCGTTGGGAGGGCGACGATAAGGGTGGAAACCTTCGTACTGTTGTTGTGAGCGGGGAGTATCAGCGGAGGCTGTACGATGGGTATAACCGGGTGCGTGGTGTGAAGGATGCTGTTGTTGATGTGGGGGAGGGGTGCCACTGGGGAAGTGGTTGAAGAGCTGGTTTGGACTGAAATACTCTGCGGGGGAAGCGGGGGCAGAGGAGGAACCGGAACGCTGCGGGGATGGGGTGATTTGGGGGTGAGGACCCATCTGAGCCTGGGCGTTGAACATCATGTGCTGATATGCCCACTGAGCGAGTTGAGCGTTGGCAGCAGGATCAAAGTAATGGTTTTGAGTTGGGTGTGGGTGGAGAGGGTAGGGTTGTGCCGGGAGCTGTTGGTGCTGGTTTTGGTAAAATGAAGGGTAGAAGGGTTGAGCGGATACGGATGGATTCCATGAGCCCTGGGGTTGCTGTACGGGATAAGGATACGGCTGCTGGGGATGCTGTTGATGGGCTTGTTGCGGATGGGGGGAAGAAGAGTGATCGTTGGCGGGGGAAGAACGCTGGCGAGGGATAGCAGAATTTGAAGGGACTTCCATAGTGTGATCTCGAGGGGGATGCCAGTCGGATGGAGCGAGAACGGCCATGGACTAGATACTAAGAAGTAACTAGAAAAGATGGAATAATGATCTCGTTATGAGAGGGATGAGATTAACGCAGACCAGGGACAGAAAGGACCTGCGAAAGGAAGCGAGCGCCTGTGAAGGATGAGGAGAGTGAGCGGAAAAGGCAAGAAAAAAAGACACACTGGGGAGAGCGCAAAGGGGATAGTGAAAGAGAAGGAAACGGGTCAGGACAAGGACTGAGCTGCCACGGCTGTTGATGTAGGGATTACGTGGGAGACAACGGAGACGACGACGACGACGAGTCGGGGGAATAAGCGGGGACGACGAGGGCGGGGACGAGAAGGACGTGTGCGACGACGACGAGGGCCGCGACGAGGACAAGGAGGGCGGCAGCGAGAGGACTTGTTGGGGACGGCCCAGTTTGACCCGCGTTGCAAGACTCGCTGCGTAACAGCCACCAAAGACAAACAAGTGACAACAGGTTGTCGCTGTGGACGACGAGGAGGTAACCACGTCGCCTCGTTACCAACTGAACCAGTTCGTGATGACGTAGTACTTTGTATTACGAGTCGTTTCAGGTTCACACGCGGTCACACGCCATTCTCCGATCAGCTCGTTTCGGGGATGCCATCGCCGTCATCGAAGACGCTACTTTAAATTTCTCTTTCGATTCGCCTTCCTTCAACGTCGTATTCGATGCGATTCACTCGTTCACGAACCACCGCAGATTTCCGATCTATTCTGGTCCGATTCACCGATGGCAGTCCAAGTAAATGTGCACACTTGCCCTATTTTCATTGCACGATCGCATACCTTTTCTCTATTTTCTTCACCAATTCGTTGAATTTATCCCCAGGCACCAGCATCGCTCTGCCCGCCAGGTCCAATCCCACACTCTCCGCATCCCGCGGTGGTGCATCCGTAAACGCATAGCTCACTGTATGCGTCGCGTGCTGTGTGTCACATCGCACATCGGATCAATCATCCTCGAACCGTGTTGTCGCCGGATATCCACTCACTTGGATGATTTCTTCGTCTTCTGGATGGAACCCATATACGCCGTCTTGGCTTGGCTTCGTCTGGGGATGTGGCGTTGACTTGTATCGCTTCGAATTTCGTTGGGCAGCCAGCATCGCTTCCTCTTCCTCCGACGACAGACGGTAAACGCGAGAAATGAACAGATAGTGCGTGAATCTATATGCTGGACCCTACAAAATATCGTATCCATAAAATCAAACCAGACAGCAGACTCACCGCTCCGTCGATCTCCTCTGAGAGCATCTTGTACATTGGAGGCATCACTTGCACGGGTATATTAATGAGACGCTCGCTCAGGACGAGCCCGACGTGGTGTTGGGGGTGATTTTGCAGGAGCGACGAGAGGGTACTGTGGAACCCCTGATCGGCGCTCGTTTTTGAGAGCACATAGTCCATCAAACCTTGCAAGCCTGGATGATCCTGTATTCATTTTATTAGTATGCCATCATCCGATCAGAGACCCAGAGCACACAAACACGTACATGACAGCTTATCACCGTCAAGACCGCATACGGATCCGAGCCCTCCTCTTCCTCCGTCTTGACTGTACTCCCCACGCCGCTCTCTTCGGCCGCGGTAATGACGACGTCAGTGAGGGGGCCCGTCTGGACACGTTTGGCGTCGGGACCAAAGAGCTGGATGAGGAGTCGGTGGATGGCGTGATAGTCGTTGGTCGCATTGATGTTGTAGTAGTCAAAGTTGACGTCGACGAGGGCGGGAGTCTACTTGGTGTGGATATCAGTGGAGGGATGTGATGTGATGAGGGGACTGCGTACTTGATCGTCTGGGCTGTCGTCGTCGTCGACGTCCATGTCGTGGGTTTGCTTGCGTTTCGACATGATGTCGAGGATGGAGAGGTCTATCTGAACGGAAACCGGAGTCTTTGCTGTGAACTAGTTTGCTACCCACAAGAATACTTGATGAGATATCCCTTGCTTGTCAAGGATGATAGTGATAAGTGATAAAGCAATCATTGCTTACATAACATGACTCCCGCGGGAATGGTTTCGGGGTGAAGGGGTGCACGTAGTGACGCGGAAGACAACACGTCCGGAACCCTTCCACCCTCACCGTTGCACACGATGGCCACGACGACGACGACGACGACGACAACCACACCAACAACCGTCGTCGAAGAGGGAAAGCTCCTCAGCGAGTCTTTGGCGACCGTCAAGATACAGGTCGGCCAGATGAAGCGTCATCTAGTGCGTTACGCGTCCGCCGTCCCTCTCCTTTCCCGCTGGTCGGACAGGGAAGAAACGGAAACGAGTGTCGGTGCTGACGCCGTATGACTAGGATAACGACGAAATCATGGACGCGCTCAAAAGCGCCAGTCTCATGCTCGCCGAACTGCGCACGTCCTCCCTCTCCCCAAAGCAATACTACGAACTATGTACGTATCACCAGCCTTGTCGACGTGGTTTCGCGACGTTTGACACCATGCGACGCTAGACATGGCCGTTTTCGACGCCCTACGTCATCTCTCCAACTATCTCTACGACGCACACACCCAATCCCGACACCATCTCGCGGATCTCTACGAGCTCGTTCAATACGCTGGAAATATCGTCCCTCGCCTCTACCTCATGATCACCGTCGGCTCGGTCTACATGTCTGTTCCTGAAGCACCCGTCAAGGAAATCATGAAGGACATGATGGAGATGAGTAGGGGCGTGTTGAACCCCATACGAGGGCTCTTCCTACGACATTATCTCAGCGGTCAGACAAGGGATTACCTGCCTGTTGGGACCGATACCGGGTGAGTTCCTTCCTCCTCGAACTTACAGGCGGCGCTGCTGACACCCGGTTTCTTGTCTCTTGGCTCGGTCGTCGCACAGTCCCCAAGGAAACCTCCAAGACTCGATTTCCTTCGTCCTTACCAACTTTATCGAGATGAACAAGCTCTGGGTCCGTCTTCAACATCAAGGTCACTCGCGCGACCGGGAGAAACGCGAAATGGAGCGTCGCGAATTGCGTATACTCGTCGGCACGAATCTCGTCCGACTCTCCCAACTCGACGGTGTCGATTTGGAGATGTACCTGAATAGTATACTGCCGGCGATATTAGAGCAGGTCGTCAACTGCAAGGACGTTATCGCGCAAGAGTACTTGATGGAGGTTGTCATCCAGGTGGGTGTCTCGTCGGTCATGTGCATTCGGGGGGTTAATTCTCTGTCATCGTGGTGTGGGGACTCAGGTGTTCACGGACGAGTTCCACCTACATTCGCTTGGTCCCTTTTTATCCGCCACGGCCCAACTTCACCCCAAAGTCAACATCAAACTCATCGTCATTGCGCTCATCGACAGACTGGCCGCTTACGCCGCGCGCGAAGCGGAGAGCGAGGACCCAGAGGAGACAAAGAGGCAGGAAGAGGCTGCTGCGAAGCGACTGGCGGAAAAGGTTCGGTTGGCAAGAGAAAGAGCCAATCATGCTTACCATCAACCGGAAGTCGGCAAGGTCGAGGGCGAAGACGCGTGGAGCAGCGCAGTGGAAGAGTCGGAGCAGAATATAAACGCTACCCTTGGCGAGGGCGTGAACGTGAACGGGGTCTCGTCGGAGGAGGGAAAAGGCAAGGAAAAGGAAAAGGATGAGTTGCTCGTGAAGAAGTTTCGTGGCGTACCAGAAGATGTGCAGCTGTTTGAAGTCTTTTGGAAACAAGTCGTCGAGCTTATCAAGGTGCGTTGGACGAGTGTGTGTACGTGATGAATGTCTGACGTATGATCGTAGGCCCGACCAGACTTGTCAATACACGATATCACGGCACTCTTGGTATCGCTTACCAACCTCTCTCTCAGTTGTTATCCGGACAGACTAGAATACGTCGACCAGATTTTGGGATTCGCACATGGCAAAATTAAAGAATATGCCGACAGGTGCGTTTTACGTCTGCACATACGCGTCATGCGAGTCGCTGATGCTTATTCTTTTTCGTTATAGCCCAGATCTACACGCCCCTCAAACCGCTGCTAATCTCGCAGCGTTGCTCGTAGCCCCGATCAACTCCTACCAATCCGTCCTTACCCTACTTGCCATCCCCCGTTACGTTCCGCTTCTCACCCAACAACTCTTTTCCACGCGGCGCTCCATTGCGCACAGCGTCGTCTCCAGCGTGCTCAAGAACGAAACCGTGATCGAGACGCCCGGAGATGTGGATGGCGTCTTGGACCTGTGTCATGTGTTGATCAAGGATCAGACGGACGCCGTTGGTGGTTCGGCGGTGAAAGACGTGAAAGAGATACGAAGACAGGGTCCATATGTGGTTGAGAAAGAGGACACGGCTGAGGAGCAGGGTTGGGTGGCTAGGATGGTCCATTTGTTCCGGGCCGAGTCGTTGGCCGTGCAGTTCGAGGTGGGTTTCCCATGGATTCTGGCTGTGACCTATGGGGAGATGTTCGAGACTGACGTATTTGGGAAACGTATAGTTGCTGCAAACTGCACGTCGGCACTTTGAGGCAGGGGGCGAACGGATGCGCTATACCTTTCCTGCACTCATTACGTCGAGCATCAAGCTCTGTCGGCGGTATAAAAACCGCGAACATGTGGTAAGCAACACGACTCTGCCCAGTCTCTTTTACACGCGAGCGGTTGTTTTCTGATGTCACCCGAACGCAGGAAGACGACTGGCACTCCAAAGTGACGACCATCCTCAAATTCGTCCGCGAATGCACGTCCATTCTCGCTACCCAAGTCGACTCCCCATCCCTCGCACTTCGTCTATTCCTCCTCGCCGCTCAAATCGCCTCCGAATGTGGATCCGGATTCGAAGATCTCGCGTACGATTTCTACGTGCAAGCGTTTTCGGTGTACGAAGATTCGATTTCGGAGAGTCGGGCGCAGCTTGCGGCGATCACGTTGATCATTGGGACGTTGCAAGGGGCGAGGGTGTTTGAAGTGGACGGGTACGATACGTTGATTACCAAGGCTGCGTTGCATGGGGCCAAGTTGTTGAAGAAGCCCCATCAGGCGACGGCGGTGCATGCTGCTAGTCATTTGTGGTGGCAGGAGGCGGCGGTGGAGGGAGAGGTGGAGGGAGAAGGGGAAGGGGACGGTGAGCGGAAAGAGGGTGGTAAAGAAAAGGACGAAGGCGAGGGTGCCAAGGCTGTGAGTCCTTTCCCTCTCCTCTTCTTGCTCGCGTTCTGACGTTCCGCCCCAGTACCCACACCAGGACAGCAAACGCGTGCTCGAATGTCTCCAGAAATCGCTCCGCATCGCACATTCAGCGACGGAGGAGATCGTCACCGTTCAAATATACTGTGACACGCTCGATCAATATCTGTATTACTTTGATCGCGGGGCACCTGCTGTACGTTCCCTATCTCGTTTTCCACGTGGACGCGTCTAACAATGTGACCACACTAGGTCGCCCCCAAATTCATCGTCTCCCTCGTAGAGCTCATCACCTCGTCGATCGACAGCATCACCTCGCCTTCGTCCTCGTCTTCGTACCTGCACCCATCCCAACGGATCGAAGGGGTTGCGTCGCCCGAGATGATTCAACGTCATTTCAGGAACACGTTGAGGTATATATATATGAAGAAGACGTCGGAGAGTCCGGGGAGGTATGATGAGGTGGAGGTGGTGGGTGCGTTTTTGAAGATGGGGATCACGCGGTAGCGAGGGGGAGTGTTTTTCTTTTTCTTTTATTATGTGACAGTTACAGATAAAAAGAAAAAAAGGGTTGTTTGTTTTTAGCAATGCGATTTTTTTTTTCGAAATGTTGATGGGGAGGTGTGGGAGAGGTCGGGTGCGAACGGTCATACCCTCTCATATTATTTATGTTCTGTCTGGTTGAGAGGATTGGGGAGACGTTGACGGTGGGGGATACGTGCAATGGGTGGGATGGCTCAGTACTTATAGGTTAAAATCCTTTCAGACGAGCCAAACGCTTTCTAGTCGACTCGGTATCCCAAGAAAATTGGTGGTGGGATTTCAGCGTCATCAAGTATGCATGGAAAGTCGTGACATGTAACACTTGCACTATGGACGACATGGTTAGGTATGTACCTGACGTGTCAAAGTTCCGTGTTGGACGTCGACGCCCGCATCGATCGGAAACCCTCGAGTCTCGGTGGTACGTTTGCAACCCCGCATCCGAGTCGATTCGATCGGAAAAAAAGGTAACCCCTGGTTCTATTCTGACCGAGATATGATATATAGCGGTGTTGGTTGTTATGAAACAAGACTACAAGTTACCACCTAGGTGACGCCACACGATGACTCAGAATAGTGAATCCAGCGGTCCTTGAGGGGTACGCAGGCGGTAGCCTCGGTCCCACACAGGTAGCCCTACATCCGATCAGCTTGGTTCGGGTGGGTGCAGCAACGTAGAGAACGAGGCGCAGTAAAAGACACGGCGTGTTCTCCGGGATAGGTGCTGTGCGTGTGAGCACCGAGACACCAACTCCCGTGAATCCGGTGAATCGTTGAAGCCTACTCACCTTGAGGACTCGGATGCGTCGTGTTTCGGAACGTTGTAAAACGAACAGATTTCTGTGTGAACGCGACCGTAACAGTGCAAAGTATACATTCCAGGGATTAGATTCACAGCAAGATAGTTTGAAACGTCGTTGCTCGACAAACGCCGCAAGTAATTGAACCGCGTGCGTGGTTGGAGGACCTTTACATGGCACGAAGAGGGAATCCGAGCGTCGTCCCTGGGCTACCGCTGATTCAAAGAGCAAAGGATCGAGCCTTGTCGTGGCAAGGTTGTTGATCAAGGAAGGTGACATCTCCCAGTACCCTCCGAGGTGCCGCTCGCGGAGTGGGAGTCTCCCTTGAGTCTCCCACACAGTGGAATGGTACAGGCCCGGGTGAAGGTTCTGCGACATTTTGTAGTCGTGACTGATCGTTCAGCGTCAAGTCACTTGGGAAGTTCCTACATGGGTGGAGAGTGAGCACGAAGCAGATTGGAGCAGGGTTGACTCAACCTTGGTCATGCATCATGCATCAATGCATCATGGATGAATCGATGACCGGGTTTTGCCTGAAGCGGGCAGAGGCGCGGAGTGTAATCTGATTCAATGGCGTCGTTTTTCAACACAGTCTAAGAGCCCCTAGCAAGACATGTTGGCTCAAAGACGTCCCACGAATTCACGATCATAGTTGCGGTGCCTTGTCGGAATCCCTCTCCAAGGAGCTGATGCGTTATCCTACGACAGTTCGTCATCGACGGCAGTAACCACGGTCCACGGGAGAAACTTTGAACTACAGAGTAGTCGACGATGTGAACGCCCTCGAGCAGCCTCTCAAGGACGTCAGGCATGGCATTAGGTCTCTCGCCACATGCGACATCGCACGCGGTGACCAAGTCTATGGGACACCATGGTCTACGACTGTCGTTCAGCAATAAGCCGAGCGCGCACGGAACTAGTGCAGTGCAGCTGGAATGTCCCGGTCGGGACTCGAGTGCCCTGCAAATTTTACGAGGCAGCCAACCATTGCGGCTCTCGCCGGGACCATAAGTACTCAAAGTCTGAACTTGGGTGATTACGACCGTCTGGCGAGTAACCTTTTTCATTCGGTTAATGTCAGAGTGTAACCTCCCTCGGCTACAGTTAGTTGTCATTTACTTGACGCTTGGACCCGCGTTCATCGTGTTGTGAGTGCCAGCGACGAGACCCTGCCAGTAAATAACCCGTTGCATTATAGTCTGGCTCATTGATAGAAGCCAGCTTCAAGTTTTCCCCTTGTCAGTTCACATCGTCCGGTGACGCCTTGTGCAGGATGGTCACAAGTCCCATCGAATTGCTTCTGTGAAGTAAATCATCTCAACAGTTTCTGCATGAATTTCGCTTGCTGAAACACAGACCAAGGGATACCTTGTAATCAAACATGAATCTTCCAAGGGACCAGTGTGGTTCCAAGAGGTGAGGCTCGTCAAAATCAATGCTTATTCATGGGTGGACCAACCACCGGGGTTAGTAAACCAAAACAATGGCCGAAACGACAATCGAGACATGTCGGAGCTCAACTCAGTCATGAGCACCTTAAATGACGGAGTTCCACTGGTCGCGAACCACAACTATCTGCATAACTCTTCCACTTCTTCCACGCTCTCACTCAAAGATGATGACCACAGGTCGGTGCATCGACAGACAGACCACGCGGATGCCGCTGATCCCAGCGTCACTCTTGGATGCGGTCGCGCCAGCTGCACGCCTGCCAGTGGAGATTCTTGACTACATATTCCTCTATTGCGCTCGCAGGGACTACCATCAAAGCTGGGGCGATACGGGCGTGCCTCCATGGGTCGGGGTGTCGTATGTATGCAGTCGTTGGCGTCACATCGCGTTGAGCTCTCCGACGCTCTGGAGCTACTTGTTTGTAGCGTCCCCCTGCTGGACCGACGAGTTGCTCATCCGATCCAAAGTAGTACCCTTGTTGGTGCGCGTCTACTTCACTCCCATCAACAGAGAGTTGTCGCTGGAGTTTTTGGATCAAGTGACTCCATATGCAGAACGGTTCCGAGAATGCCACCTCGACATTCCATTCGAGGACACCCAGTTCGTGTTGCCAATGCTGTCCTCGCGGTCTGCGCCTCTCTTACACACCCTGGCGATTAATTCCAAGCGCCGCCCATTTTGGAATCGCGTAGACATGGACGCGGAAGTCGACTTTGACGTGGACGAGGATGAGGGCCCGCACACCTTCTTCAACGGAGACACTCCCGCACTCCGTGAATTACATCTCAACGACCATCTCATTGCGTGGTGTTCCCCCACACTTGGTGGGCTGACGGACCTCCGGCTGTGCGACCTGCGCTCCTCCGTTCAGCCAACCATAGCAGAGCTCAGGGTGATGCTCAGCCGCATGCCAGACCTTGCACAGCTTCACCTCGATAATGCGATTCGCGGTGGTGCCTATGACCCAGCCCATCTGGACGCTGAGAAGACACATTTACCCCGGCTTGCATACCTCTTGATTGTGGAACCCTTGTCCAGAATTGTCCAGTTTCTACCGTGCATTGATATTCCAGTGACGACGTGGGTCAGGTTGAGCTGTCGCCTCGAACCCCACTCTGACGGGAGCGATTACGCGCCGTTCTATGCACTTCTCTCCCAGAGATTCAGCAATTCCGAGAATGAGGCGACTTCCGTCGCACCCATTCGTACAATGTTCATGGATAGTGTGCCACGACACATGTCCATCGTTTTTAGCAAATCCGAACGTAGATGTGGTCGCCCAAGGTGCAACTCGTCGCTCTTCAACGATTGCGATTGCGATGTCCCGCTCAAAATAACCATTGACTGCCCACCCCACGCCGAGGACTGGGACAATTTGACCCTTGGTATCTGCCGTAGCGTGCCACTGGCATGTTTGAAAAACCTCATCCTGGATCGCTGTGACCTCCCGTCGGATTTCTGGTTCGATATCATCTGGCATCTCCAAGATTTACGGTACATCGAATTAATCGGTGACGACATGTCAGACGTTCTTATGCTACTTGCGCTCTCGCCTCGCCCTCTCCCGGAGGATACGGATAAGCCTGCAGATCAGCGTACCAGCCAGTTATTCGCGCCATCGCTAGAGGAACTATGTCTCGATGGAGTTTGGGTTAGTCGCGGCGTTCGATGTAGAGGCAACCCGAGCATGCACGGAAGCCATGTGATGCTTTTCCGCGATGCGCTTGTGCGCCGCAGAGCAGCGGGCCATGCACTCAAACGACTCTTTATCAATGGGACCACTTCGTTTAGCCAGAAGGAGGTGATACGCTTGAGAGAAACGGTTCCACAGGTTGAGGTGGAAAGGTTCGAAAGCCTCCTACCAGATGATGAACATCCAAGTTGCGAAGATTGCGAGGAAGCGGCTGAAGAATTAGGCATCGATGAGCTGTCGGATGATGACAGCCTCCAAAGTCTCTTTTAGACGGAAGATATTTTTGGCTGCGAGAGAGAAATGGGGAAGAACGGGGGACGGTGTAAAAGCTGTTTGAGAGCACTGGGACTTGTATGTTAGTAAAATATCTCGTCTATCGATCGATCTGTGTCTGTTGACGAGGGGCAAGTTCACTGGATTTCGCAAGTTTCACACTGGTACTGTAATTCCAAATCGGCTGAGATACAGGACTTCATGACGGAATGCTCGGGACCTCGCTCCGGAATTCACGTCGAGTTTCGTCATTATTGACCGATGACCATGGCTTGTTTCACACTCCTCGACAAATATTTATGTACTACTTACTCGCTATACCCAAAATCCGACTCTAACTCAAATCCCATGCCGCAGCGTGCATCATTTAGCTTCTACCCGAGATCAGATCTAAAGAGTATGACGTTTCGTCGGGTCCTTCGGTGCGATCTTACTCATCCTTGAGCGTTCTTCCTCTCAAACTCTGCTTCCAGCACCGCCCGTATGCCAATAAGTCCCATCGCACAAAGGTCAGACGAAGAGATGCCTCACTAACATTTCAGTTGCGGGTGACGAGTTCTTAGTGATCGTAGTACGTGTAAATGTAGGTCGGGATGTGATTGTTGTAGAGGTTATAACACGTGGTTGGTTCCGTGATCTCCGTGGAGTTGATAATCGTTGACGTTGATTGATGACCAGACGGTCATTCAAGCGTGTGTAACAGCGAATATTTCAACCACTCGGGCCTTACGAGTAGATGGACCGGAAACCCATGTCGTTTGGCGCGCTGTGCGTGTCATCGCGTGGGGACAGTGGCGCGCCTCGATGACCTTGGACGTGCACGTGCTGTCTGGGGCACTGCAAATGACGGAAGCGTCGTCGGAACGATAGATTTCGGCAGGAGTGCCGGTGGGGCGAGCCACTTTCTGGAGGCTCCGTTTCGGGAGATTGAGCGAAGATGCCGCTTCAATAGAGATAACGGCAAGCAAGGGTGTTACAAATGGTGGTCAGACGCATAAGGTGAATCGAGAAACGGACTTGGGCGTTGAATGAAACCTGGGGTCTGGGCAAGGCGCAGTTATATACATATGATGTGACTTGCAAGGCGACATGCGAAGAGAACTCATCTCCGTGTATGTACAGCCAAATGGTGACAGGTAGAGGAAATGGGTAAGCTTGTGGTTTTTTTGGAGTTTTAGATACCTGTCTAGACGCGACAGTGCGCTAGCCCACAGCGTTGGAATTCCTACAAATGTCAATGACTGTCAAGACTGATGCTGTATAACTGTGCTCGGTTGATGCTGTTGCGGATAAAAGCGCACTAATGACACGATCCCTGATCATGAGTAAAAACGGAGGAATGGGTGGGCACGTGAGCGATTAGAAGAGCAACGAGTCAACGACGCGTGCAAACCTCCCCGCTGTCAATATTCGCACCGCACCTGAACAGTCCGAGGCGGGATATGAGCAAGGTGCGGCCGATTCGACTTCAAGGGGTATAGTATTGACATTGCCTGGAATCCGACATGCGCGGTTGTGAAGACTAGTGCGACCTGGCCGGCCTCGCAGCTCAGGTCAACCGACAACAACAATTTCCGAATTTCTTAATCGGGATAAATCAATGACAGTCGTAAAACAAACGAGTCACGCTTAGACGTACAGAAACATACCTCACCGGTGCGTGCTGTCGGTGCCTCGGGAAATTACTACATAGTTCTCTTGCAGGTCAAACAAGGGCTGGGTATGGGCCCCGTTACAGCCATGGCGTATCACGCTAGCCGAGTAACAGTTGTTTTGTGGACGGTCAGAAAAGAGACCCTTTAAAAACGTGTTACAAGCCTGCTACATAAGAAACTGCCCGTTGGCAAGAAATTCTGTCACTTGACATTCGAGTGTCAACTATCTCCCCATTACTATTTCCCAATCCCCAATCCCCAATCCTCGCCGCCAACGGTCATAAGCGCATGAGCACACCCAGCGAGAAGGCATTTGCCATGGACGAAAATACTTCCAACGAGTCTGATCTACCCGACAGTGATTCACACTTCCCAGATGGTGGTCTGACTGCTTGGTTGACTGTCTTTGGCGCGTAAGCATACGTTGTCAACATCACAGCTTGTGTCAACTGACGCGCTACTCCAAGGTTTTTGATCCAAGTTGGCGGCTTCGGGTAGGAGATCACGTCTGCGAGTAAACTGATTCTCACTCTCAGTGCCCACAGATTCGTAAACTCGTTCGGCGTCTTTCAAGGCATATCTCTTATCCTTCTCATAGCACACTGTCCTCATTCCCGTGTAGACTTTTACTCTCAGCATTACTTGACCAATGTCTCGTCGTCTACAATCTCGCAAGTTTGCTCTTCCATAACACGTTTGTCCCTCTGACGACGTCGCGTTGTAGCTGGATAGGAAGCATGAATGCTTTCTTGATATTGTCTGGTGGCCTCTTTTTTGGACGGCTTTATGACAGGGGATACTTGTGAGTTCACTTTTTCTTCTCCTTTGGCTGCCATATTCACCTGCCACATATATCCACAAGCCACTGGTTGGTGATAGGCGGTTGCAGCTTACAAACAATATTTCTCTTCTTGCTCTCTTTAACACAACAGAATCAATTTTATCAGGTATGTGTTCGTCGTGGTAATGCTGCGGATATAACATGACTCTTTTAGATTTTTCTGTGCCATGGTTTGGGTTTCGGATTAGCTACAAGCATGAGCTACGTACCATCGCTTGCTGTGGTGTCTCATCACTTCAAGAAAAGGCGTGCCATCGCGATGTCTATAGTCGCTAGCGGGACGCCAATAGGCGCCGCAGGATACACCATTTTGCTAAACAACCTATTGAACGGGAGTCTCGGCTTTGCAAACAGCATCCGCGTCACCGCTGCAACAAATACTGTGTTGTTGATTACTGGTTGTGCCCTTATGCGAACTAGATTGATGTATCCGAAGACACCGACGCGCTATTCTCAACTGCTGAGGACATCCTCGGCTGATTATCCATACATTTTTGCTTCTATCGGGTAGGCTATGAACGACGTCATATGATTAACAACGACATTCATTTCCCTTCTAGGATGCTTCTCTATGGTGCTGGGTCGTTTTTCCCCATGTTTTACATTCAGCTCGACTCCTCCATGCATGGACTGGGTAACAAGTTCTCTTTCTACACGGTTCGGTCAGGTTATTGTGATGAATGCTATATATTAACTACTTGTCTCAGATCGTTATCCTCAACGGGGGCAATTTCATTGGCCGTTCCACCGCTGGTTTCATTGTCGCATGGTGCGGCATCACGAATGCAGTCATTGCAGCAACTTTGGGTTCCAGCATCGTCACCTTTGCGATGATGACCCTCTCCACTCGCGCAGGTGCCGCAGACATAGGACTCTTCTTTGGGTATTTCGTAGGAGCTTGTCAGTAACCCTCCCCCTTCTTTCTCGATCGCATTGTGAATGATGGGCGAATCCAGACGTGGCTCTTACTGCTCCCCTTATCTCACGCCTGACCCAAGACTTGTCAGAGCTTGGGTACGTTTTTGCATCGTCCCACTGAGAATCATGACCCCTTATTTCTTATCCTCTCTCGCAAGGGCACGTATGGGCATTTCGCTCTTCATGGCAGGTGTGTAACGACAACTTTTCACGTCTCATTTCTCACTCACGAGGTCGTAGGACTCGGAAGCTTGATAGGTGAGTTTCTTCCAAGTGCCCCCAACGTCTTCAAACCCACGAACCTCTTGCGTGTGAAAAAGGAACACCTCTGGCAGGTGCACTTTTAGGATCGGACTACACTTGGTGGAAACCCGCGGTGTTTTGTGGGGTGAGTCGCTGAAGGAATACCCTGCTATTCGTCCCCCACAACTGACCCCCCCTCGCAGTGTGTTAGCGTCGCAGGCACTGTCATGTTTGCGATCACGCAAGTTATCCTGCAACACAGGAAGCAAGCAGCGCCCATAGTTCCCTAGGGTACTTTTTCTCCTCCTCCCCTTAGACTCTAGAACGAACCCGGATATTGGTCCATCAGTCCGTTGGACTTTACACTAGATCGAATAGACGCTGTACGATAAATTATGTATTGTACTAACGCTTCCTGGGCTCGAAGCTGGCACTTGGAGTCCCATTTCGGGTTGTGGATGATTGACTGAGCCTTGATTCTACCTCCGGCACTAGTACTGCCCAATGAGCTACAATTTCCGGCGTCCCAAGAGGATAGACAACGCGCTGCGTGATCGATTTACGAGAAAGACATTGTCTGACAAACGTACCTCTACACGAATTTCAGCGTACGCAACGCACACTAGGGAAGAGTCACAGACGAGCTATGGTCAAACACGGCAATATTATATTCCTGTAACCGAATGGTCGACGAAAAACACGACTCTGGGATATCTGTGTCTCCATATCAGTGCTGTGCCAATGTAGCTGCGAAAATGTAAAAGGGAAACCAATCTTCCACCGACGTAACCAGCTGTGAACGAGATATCAATTTAAACCCTATATGAAACCATCATTAGCTCTCAGCCTGAGATCCTTTCCACGTCAAAGCGTCCATCGCAGACGATTCATAACCCAATACCGCCGAATACCCTCTTCCATATTAAGCTCGCGGCTGCTTTCCTCTCCCGCACCGCACCACCATTTCCAAGCACGGACTTGTTCTCGATAGCACGGCGGGAAATGTATGGCATCACCTATGGTGCACGTTAGTTTCGATGCGACCCTCCTAGAAGCAAGACGGATACACACCTCCACGAGCGCACCGTAGGGAACGTACTTGATAACGCACGGCGTGGAACACTTTATACGGCCAACGAGGTAGTTTGTGAGCGAATCCGACATGCCTGCAATGAAAAGAATGTGAGATGGATGGACTACGAAGAGATGAGAGAGGTAGGACGGCATACCGTATAACTGGCCAAAGGTAAGCCTCTCCGCAACGTCAGCTGGGACAGTGACGGTTCCCTTGTGATTTCCATCGGCGCTCGTGTCGTTTTCGTGAGCCAGACCGGTGTTGACCAATTCCCCGAGTATCAATTCAGACGAGATCCAGTTATGCGTGCCAAAGAGGACACCAATACGTGGTGCACGACCTGCAGATGACTTCACATCATCGGCGATGGCTCGCACGAGGAGAGCTGCACATTCATTGTAACAAGCGTCTGTATCTGGTTTAGAGGGATGAACCGGCGGATATGGGTCAAGTGATACCGCGACAGAGCCTACTGCAGAATGCGCTGCAACCTCGTGAGTATGATACGCTCCCCTCACGAGTTTGACACCCAACGCGTAGTTGTTCTGCCGCGCGAGTGCAAGTGAGCGTGCGAGATGGGTGGGTGTCCTAGTATCATAGGTCAGCCCGTTGAATCGGAGCAGCCGTCGTGCAGTGCGGAGACGACAATTTCAATGAAGGCGGACAGGAACTAACCTTCTCAGATAGGCTTGATATGTTACATAAACTATTGGCTGCAGCTCGGGCCCTTGAGCATTCCTTGGTCCCAACCCCAATCTACTCATCAATCCGGAATGATCGGGAATCTTGTTAAAGCGTTCCATCAATGCATGTCCAAAAGCGTCGATTGCGGGTTGATACCAGCTATTTATCAAGTAAGCATACGAACATGCCAAATTTATCAAGATTCGGAGTACCTGTGCTCGGCGTCAAGGATAATTCGAACGCTTCGATCCTTGGCGCGTGTGCATATCCTGTTCAAGTCATGGTAGAGCTCTTTGAGATCCTTTACGTCCTGCGCTGTCAAGGGTGAACTCTCAGGGATCCGAGTATGAAGAACTGTGAGGTCCGAAGATTCGGGGGTACCAGGGAACGGGACCGGTGGACTCAAGGCGCGTCGGTGACGCGTTAGATGAAGAGACAAGTTGCGTAGCGCATCCGCATTCGGGAGGAGAGCCGTCTACACCAGGCGCATACATCAACACACGCGACACGTCGCGAAAAAACGACAGGATTACCCACAAGCTTTATAGCAACCCAGGTCCGTCTACCTGCGACCTCTTGGGTACCGAATTCATCCTCGAAATCGGCAGCCACGTCGATGCTCCTGATCATCTCCGCAACGATGCGTTTGTAAACAGGTTGTTCGTTCGGCTTGCCAGAACTTGGACCCTCGTTACCATGATGTGTAGCACCAGCAGCCTCGTGCTCATCTACTTCTACGCTGTATGCAAATAAGGCACCCTTGTTCTGGCTCCGCAGCGTGGAGAGGAGGGGAAATGCAGCACGCGCTGTTTCGCCGCCAACGAACTGGAGTAATGGGGGGTCAATGGTAGGCACGAACATCGGGCATAGGATACGTACATAATCAAAGAACGTCCGCCTTACGACGCCCTCTACGACCGTCCCTACGAGGGGAACCTTCAACAGCGCGTCGAGTATCTCGGGTGCATGATCCACGATTGTCTCATACGAGGTGACCCCGTATACGAAATACGTGCGGAGAAGCGTCAGAAGAGGCAGTGATACGTCGTGTTCGGGTTGAGAGCGGGCCTTGGCCAGCTTGAAGGGTGGTGGGGGAGATGACTTGGCGTCAGAGTATAGGCCGAACACTGTGCCTCCGCAAATGGCGGACGCGACGAGGAGGGTTGTTCGGAAGGGGTGTCGGGTGCGTGTCCGCGATGGTAGAGGAGGAGGTGCGGAATGGAGTCTCCGTGCAACATGACCAGACCTGTTAGGGAAACAAAGTACAAGCGGTGCTCGTCGTATCGCGTACATCGTCGTCCTCGTCGAGGTGTGCACTGTGATTCTACTTCCACGGAACGAGATTGGACGTGTGTCTGGTCCGCTGCCGGACCTTGCGACCGAATTATAAGGCCAGGTCCGCGCAAGGTCCTTCCGAGTTGCGGCGGTCCCACAGACATCGGGTCAAACTGTGATGTTGTTGTATTCGGATCCCGCAAGTGAAACATGGATCTTCGGACACGAGCGCAAAACATCAAGTACATACACATTTACTACTTGGTCAATTACATACATTTCTTGCAAGCAACTTCGGTCTTTCCTTCCACTACCCGACCAACTCCCTGAACTCAAGTCCCCACTGCTCATTCCTTTTCACATCGTCCACGAACGCCTCAAACTTTTGAGTTCCGCCCGTGGCCGACGCACCGGCTGCACTGCCGATCGCGACTACTTTTATCAGAGCAGCGACCGCACGCATAGTGCTCCTCCTGAGTTCTGCTGCGCGCTCCAGGTCCTGTTTAACGGTGTCCTTGGTGACAGGTGCCCCCCGCATGGTCGTCTCCAGCGCAGGCGTGAGCTCATCCAAGCGGGCGATAAGAAGCGGAATACACAACGTGAGGGAAGAAAGACGGGAGATGAGGAGATGCGAGAGCACTTTGATTTCATCCGACGGATCTGTAAGTGCAGGAAGGAGGTACGTTAGGTACGTCGGAAGGTCGAGTTTGTGGAGACATGTGTCCAGCTATTCGGAATGGGAATAAATCACGAGTGCAGAGTGAATGTTGGCGTTAGGCTTACCAGTGTATAAAGGGTCTCCCAGGCAGTCTTGCGTGCGTCAAGTCCATCATCAACTTTATGCGTCCATGGACCCATTTGTACAGTTCGAATAAGTTCGGGATTGACCTTGGTCTCGGCGTAGAGAGTAGGAAGAAGCGTTGGGAGGTGATCCCGAACAAGATGCGGCTTCGTCCGTGCGGCAGAGTTCAGCGCGGATAGCGCGAGACGACGAACCGTCTGCATGGAGATTATCAACTGCATTCACTATGAAGAGATAAATCACGCACCAAATCGGTATCTTTCATCAAACTCAAGAAGTCCATGATCAGCGGTGCAAGAAGTTCGTCATAAGAAGGGGAACTTTCAGCGAACGTGTATCGAATTGCTGATACAACCGTAGCGCGTACGGCTGGATTCTCATCGCGTATACATGCGTGGAGCTGGGGGAGGTAGCGTGATGGGTGCGTGGTTGTGAGCTTGCCCAGGCATGCCGCAGCAACATTTCGTGTCGATTCTTCCGAGTCAGAAGTGGAATTATGGAAGAGAGGAGTCCAAATAGCATCTGCAACAGGCTCCAATTGTCCGTGAGAGCAATGCGTTACAACCTGTGGAGAATGATATCTTCAGCGAATGATTGACTCGGAGAGAATCCCTGTAACCGACCTCCTTTAGCGCGTGAAGAGATAGTAGCCGCTTGGATGGGTCCTGCTCCGCAACTTTGAGGATAGCAGGGAGGAACAAGTGTAAGTTCCCGATCGCGATGTTTCCTTCGTCACAAGTAAGTGAAAGACTCTCCAACTGCTACAATGCTGCGCTCACCAGCTGCGAATGCAGCCGCAGTCCTAATCTCTTCCTCCTCTGCAGAAAAGTGGTCGATAGCATTGTCGAACACGTCGTGCTGGATAGACATATCGCTGAGCAGTATGAGGCGACGCATTCTCTAAATAACACAGATACTTACATAAAACGACCGAGCTCTCCCAAGATCAACAAGCTGAGGACAACAGTTAATGACTTGGCTTTCGATGATTTCTATTCGTTCAAATATTCGGATGGTCCCAGATGAGACAAGACAAGGAACCATACCTTGACGGCCTTGGAATACTCTGCAATCGTACCTGCAGCAACGCCTTGGGAACTCCTGACGACCTGCCCAACGCACTTTGCGACGTTGATTGGATTTGCCTCTGTCTTTGGAGACTTTTCAACGCCAATGACAAGGCTTGGTACCACGTGTGTCGCAATTTGCCTGTCTGCTTGAACCAGGGCCGAGAAGAATGCAAGCAAAGAGTCCAGAGCCGCACCGGAAACCAAGGGCGAATGGGCAATCTGATAAATATCAGCGAGCAATTCTTTCTCGACTACTGGGAACGTGATGGAAGGTGACAATTCTAGGAGAAGAGCGAGAATGGAAAGCGCTTGCGAAAGTAGAGAGATATCTGAGGTGCCGACGTAAAGCTTTATCTGAGGAATAAGAGAAGATGGGAGATCGGCAGGTATTTCAGATTGATATCTGTTGGGTGTGTTTATTGAGCAGTCGGGAAGGCCGGAGGATAAATTTACCTTTTTAGCAAGGTGTCCAGTGCAGTGAAAACCTCTGGCTTTCCACCCCGACCACTCTTCTTCAGCAGGACCATGATCCATTCCAAGCAGGAGCTGACCCATTGGTCACCAGCATCTACGTCCCGAGCAACCTTTGTGACAACCTTGACCGCACCAGCAGTATTGCCGGTGGTGCGACATATCGCCTGCCACTCCCTTCCGCCTTTAGACTTCATCATATCTGTGGCGCATATCCACAGGTCGGCCACGCAGTCCTCTGCACAACTGCGCACCTCCGCATCCGTATCATGCGTACTGAGTCGTTGCAGGGCTTCATCATAGACCCGTTCTGGCCAGTCATTGTTCTTCACCGGCCGCACGGCATTTAGTAACGCCGAGAAGACACGGAATGCCTCAGACGCAACTCGAGGGTGGCGTTCCCGGAGAGATTTGAGAAGGACGGACGTAAGTGTGGGTAGTGACGGGTTAAACACTGCAGGTGCATGCGTCGAGAGGAAAAGGGCAAGGAACGAGAGACATGTCAAATGTAATGTCGATGTTGTTGTAGTTGGTGACTGAGAAAGGATGCTTTTTGACGTCGCCACGATTGGTCCAACCTGACTAGACAGCGACCCTGGTAATACACCAAGGAGAGCGTAGAGTAACTGAAACCCAGCCTGTACGGTCGCCGGTGCGGTCTTGGGCGGTTTTAGCTGACCGAGTAGCGCCTTTGACAATGCGGGGACTTGTGACCTTAGAAGCGTGTAAGGGGTCTCCTCGACATCCATCCGCTCTTCGCTATCACGCTTCCTCTTTCCGCGCATAGCAGAGTCTCCTTCTAGACTTTGCGGTAGGCCACCGTACATACTCGTTTGATTGAGTAGCGTGGCGTAGGCGGCCCATACCTCGAGGCGGACCGTCTCTTCTCTGTCGTTAAATCGTGATATCAGGATTGGGGAAACACTTTTGTACAACGAAACCAGCAATTCCGGACGAGTAACAATCACCGCTGACAATAATTTTGTTGCAGAACGACGAATCTTGTACGAGGTATCTTCGTCGTCAGAGTACCTGGAGACAATTAGTATGCCAGACATATACCATGATGCGTCAACGCACTGATCAAGCTCTCCATCGTCATCGTCATCATCAGCATCTGCCATCTCTTCATCTTCGCCATCGTCTTCGTCAGCGTAATTCTATGTGAACATCAAGAACTGTTTCGCCATGTGGATGTAAACCAACTTACGGGGTCATATTTGATGTACTGGATCCCTACTTGTACCATGGAATCTACGAATGGCGTGGCTTCTCCAGGCGACCTCAGGAGTAGTGTCTCCAAAGCCTATGACAGGTGAGCGAAAATCAGAAGGTTCTAGACGCATATACGCCACCTGCAAGCATCCCTCCCTCAGCTCGTCATCGTCACGTTTCACTCCTTGTAATATGCCAGGTACGATGTCTCCTAACGAAGGTGTCAACTGTTGCGGCGACTGCCTGAAGATCGCAGCGACGAGGTTCACTGTGGTCTTCTGTTGCTCTACGTTGGCGTTTGCTACGAGAAAAGGCAAAATGTTGTTCTGAAGTAAAGCCGAGAACAACTCTGGTGGAGCGACGGGGACAAATTGAGACAATGTGGATATGGCACGTTTTCTGACGGCAGGACGTGAATGTATCAGTAGAGGGGGAATGGCAGATAGTGGCTGTGGACTCAGAGAAGGATCAGCGAAGTGAGCTGGAAAGCGGGTGATAAGGATCGAAAGTGTTGATAATGTCTCTAGTAGTGTCTCCGGCGGGGTGTCGGGCTGGAGTGAATGTTTGTCAAAGAAGAAATGTTTCGAGTGAATTCATCTTACACTAGAAACTTGCCCAAGCAGCTTTGGCGTAAGCTTTGCACATGCCTTCCCAGCGATCTTGCCGTCTGGGGGGAGTTCCGATGTAATCGTCTTCAGGGCTATGGAGCGGCGTCAAGATCCGTCACCCCGAATTATACGTAGGTGCTAACCAAGCCCAGATATATCTCGCAGCTCCTCGTCCTTTCCGACAGAATAGTTGATAAGGCTGTCCACGACAAGTTCCATTTGGTTCTCTCTGATAATCTTGATGAGTTGTCCAAGACTTGAGGACCGTGGGACGCGATCCTTAACGTGATGAAACCAACGCTGAGCGTGGATATTAAACACACCATTTGACTGCCTGGTTCTTGACCTCGGAGATTGTATCTTCTACGAGTTTAAGCACTTGGCGGAGAACTTTGTTCTCGGTCGTCTCATCGCCGAAGAAGCTGTTTGAATCCTGCTTGATCTCCAGCATTAGATCGTTCAATCCCATGAACCTGCGGTACGAGTTTGAAAACTTCAGAACCAACACTCTGACGCGTCTATGGAGTGATCGCCAACCTGAAGTCCTGGTCGGTGGACTGCATCTAGAAATCCCCAGAAAATTGAGTTGCTCGTGCATGTGCGACAAAGACGACCGTTACCTTTTCCACCAAACTATTCATCAAGTATGTTTTCGTCATTTTGAAGGAGGGTCGGGTGAAAGACGCATGCAATTGCGAGTGAGGGCTCGGAGGACAGGAGCCACAGTGACAGCGGATCTTTACTAGTGTACAGCCACCCTGTGACCAGCACTTTGCCCGCTCACGGCATCTCGGCTTGCATGACCCGCTCACTCTTGCAATTTACAGAATTCGTTAAATATTGCTACTCGAATGGATACACTCCAATCATAATAATGTCAAGGTGCGTGCAAATGTTTAACAATACAAATGAGGGTGGGACGTGAAAAAAAAAGTCACAGATGTCGGACCAGCCGTCCGGTCTACATAGAAGAAAAATAGAGACAAGCCCAACCTCATTGATCGCTCTCGGTTTCTAACCAGCCTGCATCCGATAACAACTGGTGCGTGTGCCGAATGTCCGGTTTGATGTCTCCATTCAGTGGTGCAAACCACTTTCGAACTCTACTTCTTACCACATGAAACTCGACACACCAAAACAGACCATTGTCCTGTGATCACGTCATCGCTCAAGGACATGGCAGATCGTGCGTGAATTTTCTTACAGATCTCATCCTTCCTTCCTTTGCTTGGCCAACGACTCTGCCGTGATACCATTCGCCATCAGAGGCACAAACCCATACACTTTCCCCGTTCTGAAGACAAATTCACAATGAATTCAAGCACCTGGGGTTCTAGCGCTTACCTTGAAACGATATGGCCACGGCTCGTCGAGTTCGTCTGGGTGCGTCTCCGAGAAGATCGGGTCTGCCCAATCACCATCGTCCCAGGTGGTGAGGTCGACGGAGTGTAACTCAAATTTAGCTGGAACGGGACGCCCCGTCATACTGCCATAATATGATCCGTTGGCAATTGGACTTTGTTGACCGTACGTTGTTGCGGGAGACATGGATTGAGCAGGTTTGGAATGCTGGGTATCGATACCAACCATGTCTTTTATATGTACATTACTTATGGCAGGTGGATCTGAGTGGACAAGACACAGGTTCCCCACAGCTTGTGGTAGCTTGTGGTTCCTTTGTTCTGTGTCTAGAGATCTGTGGAAACGCGCTTTGATTGGAAACAATAAAATCTGGTCGCTTTGGGCGGTCCCACGAGTCTCGGGATGACCTGTGAATGCTTACGGGACGAGCTTTGACCCACATGCAACTATTATTGCCAAAAGAACACTACAAAAGCATACGGCAGCTTGCCATACAGCATACGCGAAGCTTTTGATAGGGACCCAGCATGACGCAGATCAATGAACAGCTTCAATGATTGTCCTCCGAGTCTCAATGCTGTATGTGACACTCCCAGATCACCACTGCGCCGCGCCTAGTACGGGAACGGAAGCATTCCCTCTACTGGCCCAGCGACGTCATCCTTCTCTGCGCATCCATCCAAATATTCGAGAAGGACGTCCCGGTACCGCCTTCGTCCCTTGTAAAATGCAACGTCCTCGGGCCAACTCCTTACTGCGCTTGCCAGGCGTGCCGCGACACCTCGCTCCCGTGCGATCTCCTCCACTTTAAACTGATACGTCCGTATTCCAAACACGATGGCGCCTGTGCGGGAAAGTCGACGCAAGGTCTGTCTTTCGCTCCTGAGGCGGAGAGTGGAAGGCGAAAGAAATGAGGCGTCCCTTGTGCCATGGCCTCGCCCGTGAGTAAAATCGTCCTCTGGCCCATTGAGAGATTCGGACCAACTGAGTTCCTCGGGATCGATATTGGATAGAGTTTCATCTATACCCAATCCTGTCTCTGGAACTCTCGGTGGCACGACCTGTATGGAATAATTGTTCCTAATCACCGGTTTGTAGAGAGGCAAGCGTTGGAAGAAACGGTCCATGCTGAGTTGCAACTTCTCCTTGACTAAGTAGTGCGTTGAAAAGGTTTTCAAAGTCTTCGGGAAAAGAGTACTCTTACACTGAGGCACCTCACCAGCGAGGTGTATTTCGTCCAGTGGCATTCCAATTTTGTCGCGCATGCGCCAAAATCCTAACACAGGCGAAGAAAAGCCATCATTCAGGAGAAGTCAGGCAACACAAAAGTGAAGCACAGACCTGGCACACATATGAGTCCTGCCTGAAAGTAATACTTCCCGTCCGTTCCTTGCTAATACAATGAGAAGTGCAGATTGCATGATTCACTGGTCAGATTACCTTCTATCATTATTGCGATGTCATCTTGCATCCTTGCCCAAATAGTCAGCAGTGTGAGCAGCAATAACAGCACCAACATTCCTCCACTTACAGGCCATTTACTATTCTGAATGCCTCCTCTCCCATTTCCACATCGTTCATCAATTCGAGGACCCCAAGATCGTACTTTTCTCCGGTTTCAACGACCTCAATTATCTTCACCGGCATTTTACCATGCCATGATAGGGGTATCCCTCCGATAGTTGGTATAGTAGCCGATGGTGGGAGGCGTGAGATACGGAACGAGGATGGGTAGCGTTGAGGCAGATATTCCGCGAGCTCGTACAGCAACTCTTTCACTGCAACTCAGGCTTAGCAACCACAGGTGCAGACAAGTCTTTCCCGATACCACGAACCTGCTTCAGCTCCACCCGCAACCTTTACAGATTCATCCTCGCGAGCAGGGAGGACGCGTAGGACCGTTTTCCCGCAATGATTTACTCGGAAGGTGCGAATTCGTCGATGGAACGAGAAAGACTCATCAAGTTCCATCCATTCAGTCCAAGGCATGGTGCGAATGCCCATCGTTACGCTAGACAAACAGATCAAGCGTGAGCGAGGTGGATTTCAATGCAAAGTGGCGTATGGTTTCGTCGTATGGGTCATTATCATGGATATGACAACATACAAGATAACCGTACTGGTACTCGACTTACTGGTACTCGCCCCATCTAAAGGGACGATATGGCACGGGCTTCACGTCCTTTATCGGGTGAGGACAAGGTGTTATCTCTGGGTACTCAAAAGCTACAGGGGTCCAGACTTTAATGTTTGCGATAGATCGGAAACCCCGTGCGCAACGCATTGTTAGTGCCCCCCAAAAAACACACACATTTAACATCCAACATACCTCCTGGTTCCCGATCTCTGTTCGGCTCCTTCTGTTGCACTGGTTCAGCGTCAGGACTGCTCAACGCATTTTTGTTTGGATCATGCCGTTTAGTTCTACTCCATCTAAGAGCTCTATAGACAGAGTAGATTGCGAGTGATTGGAGGACAACTGGGAATAGGACATGAAGAATGGCAATCTTGCGTTTGCCTTGACCGATGGCTGCGAAACTCGCGATCCACGCATTCATCGTCAGTGCGTAATCGATCGATCAGAGGATCAATCCGTGAGACTTGGAGTCAACGGAAATTCAGTAACGCCCGTCGCCGTTATATTCCCAGGTATCGAAGGCAAGTTATTTCTGCCCCAAAGTCGCTACGTACCACTTTGTCACGGTAGTACATGTAATCCAATTTCAACAGTGTCCGAGCAGTAAAATTCTTACTTGCCAAGAAGACACTCACCTTAATTGTCTCCTTCAATCTCCAACTGTTGACAAACACGCTAAATTCCAGTGCGGCAAGCTCAGTTGGCGATATTTCTCAATTCTAGACAACTATTCCATGATTATTCTTCCCAGGTTGTCACCTACGCACATGGAAAATAGCAGGAGCGTGGCAGACCTACTCATGATCGATGATCGATGATCGATATGATCAGTCACTAACTGCACTGCCAGTGGAGGCGTTCCGGAATTACCCTAATTCGGATCGCGAACCCAGTGACTATTGTTTTCCTCGCACTGCTCCGTAGGTCACTGCGATCTAAGTCGTCTTGTTTTCACCATGCCTTGGTTATTCTTCTCTTCTTTGCACTTCTTTTCAAAGGTCTGACTTGTTTCTTCCGCAGGCGACCGGATGTTCTTCAATATGCATTTGCCTTTGAGCGAACTGCTGTAACGCCATATACCTTCGCCACTATTTTCATGCCGACCATCTTCAGCTACTACGTTATGGCCGTACTGGTGCAATTGCCGAACACGAGGTTTTACCGGGTCGCACTCCTTCCTGTAGTGTTTTGGATGACCTTCCGAGCCAACATGTCTCTGGATTTCTCTTGGAATCACCCAGGTTACGATTATCACAATCATGGACTAGCGGTAAGTGTGAAAGTTTCTCCAGGATTGTACAGGCTCGAACCCTGCATTCCAGTCTAGCATGTTTGGCATTGCAATGCGAAGCACGGCGTGGGCGTTTGTACAGCGGCCTTACACTAGATCGCCAATCCGCAAGAGGGGAAATGCTACAATCGATGATCATAACAAAAATACCTCCTCCAAGGGCGGCGTCTCCGTCCCTTCCGCCTTGTGGAATGCCTGTGATCTCGCTGCAAATTTCAGGTTAATTGGATGGAACGAGCCTCAAAAGATGCACATTCCAGTGCCGTATCTCCGAGTGGAATCTCGATTGATGTTTTCCTTGCTTTCTCTTTTTCAATTCATCTTCTTGGCGCTCGCCTTCGACACCATGTGCAGAAGCATCCACTCATTTGGACCCCACACTTTTGGAACACCAAGAGGTGGTACTATCTTCGATCCATCGCTACCTCCACTGGAACGATACACGAAATCTTCTATCGTCACGGTGCTTTCCGCGTTCGCTGTATACGTTATCGTCCAGGCAGTCTACCAGCTACATGCACTGTTGTTCACGATACTATTCCAGCAATACCCATCACAGTGGCCTCCTCTTTTCGACCTCCCTTGGTTATCAACCTCGCTCACTAGTTTCTGGGGACAAAGGTGGCACCAACTCCTCCGTGAGTCCTTTGTGGCGATAGGGAGTACGTTATTTGAAAGATACCTTGGACAAATTGGGGTCGTCATGGGTGCTTTCGCTATTTCGGGCGTTCTGCATGACGTCGGGCTGCGGGGAATGGGTCGGGGCGGAGACACAATTGGAGTTGTGGGATTCTTCCTCATGCACGGTGTTGGGGTTGTAATGGAATATGCTTGGAAACAGGCCACTGGAAAACGTGTTGGTGGAGTGGTTGGTTGGTTGTGGACGTTTTCCTGGTTTGTCCTGTTGGGACATCCTATCGTGGATGCTTGGGCAAGATGTGGTTTACTTGGATCTGAATTCTGGCCTGATGCTTACAATCCTATGACATTGGTACTGAATTGGATATCTCGGAAAAACGAGTTGTTATAGGCGCTTGTCAGAACACATGTTGAATACCATCAATGTACACCCCGTAACCCTTGTCTATTCCCACACCTCGTTTGAATTCGCATCTTGTAGAATCTGTGAAACTAGATGTTCTATGAAAGGTTGGATTCCGGCCAGTCGCTGATGTTTGACCTATTTATAAATTATAACACGTACATATGAATACAAATATCTGAGAAAAGGTCATGGTCATCTCGCCGCCAGTAGAAGGTGTCAAATAAAGTCAGCTGGAATACTGTTATGTACTCAACATGTTATAACAAGTGTCCGCCTCGGAGGTCTGCACCGGGTTGATGCCCAGTGAGAACTGACTATGATCGCGTGTGTCCGGGGATGACCGGATATGTTTTCCTACCCTGTACATACGAGATCATAATGTAACACAATCCTCTAATAAAATGAGACTGTTATGTCTGCTGACACGTTATGATGTATGACCGTAAATGATATTCTGGAGTGCAACATAACAGAGCAGATCAAAACATATATCATCCTGACTGTCCGAGCTCGTGCCATATGCTCACATCTGATTACCGATGTCGTCGTATGTCATTTGCACCCACAGAAATCTGCTCTTAACTGCTCTGTAATGATCACATCCATCTGCTCTGAACTGATCAAATCTGACCATTTATGACAGGATATCGTACATATGACATCTGCTAGTGTATGCTATGGAATGATGCAGATAATCGACTCCGGGTACTCGATGTAGAAAGAATTGAAGCAAAGCCAGCAAACATGAATACTAGTAAAAGCGTGGTAAAAGCAGTGTTCCGAGTGGGTCACAGTGAGATGCGTGAAAGCAATGAGCAAGGCGAGCCCAAGATGAGAGGAAATGCGAGCGAACGACCAAATGATGATGCAGGCGAGACGAGAGGGAATGCAAATGAAGGTGCAGCGAGATCCCGAAGACGATTGGGAGTGCGCTGGCTAGTGGAGTGTTCCTCGGGACACACCATCATCCCAGGTTTTCTTCTCTACCTGCACAAGTGTCAGTGTGTGCAGACGGGATAACTGGTTGACCTACCAGTTCTTTGGCCTTGTTCTTGTATGCCTTGAGGAGTTGTTAGTAATATATGTGTGAGCAGAATCCATACCTACCTCCCATTGTGCCTCATTGAGTTCGTTGTTCCAATATGTACGGAATTCGTCAGAACTACCATTCTCATTGACCTGCGCAAGCCAATGCAAAGCGCACAGATTACTAGTTCCCAACTTTGTCAGTACTAGTCAACCACCTCAAGATTAAAACTTACTAGCCTGTCTTGTTTTTCATTGGTCACATTTTCCGGCTAGAATTTCTTGTGTTTTCCCTTTGACGAGCCACTGCTCCCTCCTATACCTTCACTGTTGCCTTCACTGCCCTTGTTGTCTTTCATGGCAGACTCGGGCATAGGGGGAGTGGGGGAAGCTTGAGTATCACGGACTTCTTCACAAGGTTCGAGCTACTGTGTGTTAGTACAGTGCTTGCAAGCGCTAGAAATATGCACGTACAGGGGATTAATAACAACAGGAATGGTGACAGATCTAGCGTCCTCGGACGTTCTCATAAGCGCTTCTGAACAGGTGGGAGGATTGACCGCAGGATTCACAAGCACAGAGGGAAGACGGTATTCATTGACATCTGGAACGTTTCCGGAAGCGCCGACACTCGTGGGTAAAGCTGCAGGCAAAACCAGAGCAGGAGCATTGGATATGTCATCTTGAGCCATTCATGGGGGGATCTGAAATAAGCTAGGACCCGGTTCTTGTGGAGTAGTTGGTGATGGAGGGCGGGGGGTTTCTCAAGTGACTGTAGATGCGGCACTGCCATCAAACTCAGCCGACGTGATGGAGGGCGACTCAGATGCAGAAGAATCTGGCAGGACTGTTGGTATAGCTGGGGGCACCTCCGGGACAGAATCATCTGTCAATCAAGCAGAACATTAGTACATTGAAGTAAAAAAAAGCTAACCAACCTTTGAACTTTTTCTCTGCCACCTTGGAGTTGAGAGTTTTCCCTTTGCACTTCTTGTTCGTGCTAGCGGCCGGTTCGTCCATGTCAACAGTCGTTGTCTGATCTTCCTGCTTGATTTTGCGACTACTGGTGGCAAGCCAATTCCCCTGGTCATCTAGGTTGTTGCGGACCCATCCAGGGTAGTCGAGTGAGCAAAGGAGGTCGATCTTCCAGTTGTTTTCAGCTAGTTGAAGGAAAGGAAAAGCCTTGTAAGTGAGTAAGTAGACGAGCTCCTTAGCGGAGGCATTTGCTTTGCCCCAGCTCTTCGGAGCCATGGTCCTCCCAACGAGTTCTGTCCAGCAACCTCGGATGGTCTTTTGAATGGCCTTGACAGTGGTATCGGATACTCTGTTGCCCTGCTCATCTTCTATGAATGCAAATTTGTATTTGGCGTTTGCATGAGCCTCGGGAGTATGTGTCCATTCATTGTATTTGCTTTGAGTCCAAAATCGGAGTTTCGGGTACATATCAGCGGTCTTTGTGGGGTTAGGGGGTCCCGTCTTGTGTAATGATGCAGACAGCTGCTCCAGCATCATTCTATGCAACATAATATAATCAGCCCATTGAATACATGATGAGTACTCACTGCAAAGTATCGCGCTCAGTTGTGACCTTGATGAGCTGCGTCTCAAGTGCCTTACAGTGCTCCCTCAAAGTGAGAGCTTCCTGCATATATGGCTGACCGACACACGCAATCTAATCAAGCAATCTAATCAATGTTGCCCTAACAATAAACTTACCTGGGAGTATCCAAGCAATGACTGATTCGCTTGGGAAATTAAGGGGCCAGCACCACGCCCAAAAGTGTCTGGGTCCAACGTATTCTCGGAGAAGGCATTACTAGTAGGGTTACTAAAGGATGAGAAATCATATGTTCCGTTCATCTAGAAGATAAGAAACGAGGGTAAGAGGGCGCATGCATTGGAGACAGGGGATATACAGTTTTAGTAACTCCGACTTGGCTAATTCCGAGGGTGCTATAAGCCTTTGCTCATGGTGTGAAATTTACGACACAATATTATGTCTGATCCAATCGCTGAGTTGCTCATGCCAAAAACTCCCAAGGTCCAGATGTCTGGAAATGTCATTTTACTAGATATTGAGGGCGTCGTCCCCGGCTGGGAAACGTACACATTTTCCATCAATACCGTTCAGCCTGGGGAACAGGTAAGGTGATTTGCACTCGTTTTGTCCTTTCTGATTCACCCTACTCTAGCAAATCATCTTTCATATCGATCATCGTGCTATACAAACCAATTCTGTGTAAGCAATATCCCGCCACCACCTTATTTGACTCATGCAATTCCAGAGAGATCCAAACAGAAAACACGGTTCAAGTTGCACCTAACAAGATGTTAATTAATACCCAGATGTAAGTATTTTGTGTCGTTGAGCTACTCATACACTAATATGATTAAAAGCAAACTGGAAAATGACGAAGTGATCAACATTCCGATTAAAGTAGATCACGAAATCGTTCAAGGTCTTGGAGTAGATGACCCAGTCAAACTGGAGAACAAAGAGATCCTGACCAATAATACAGGTAATTACATTTGGTACGTCCCTTGATCAACTCTGAATATATCTAACTATGTCATCTATAGTTGCCCAGTTATCCCATGCCACCTGCTCATACGCCCTGACACATCCCGTCTTGTCTTGTACCCTTCCAAGTACATAGCACGTACTTTTGATCCTTCTTTCCTTCTCTGCAAGACCAGCGAAAAGAGGCTATCAGCTGAGGAGTACACAGTGAGATTGAGGAAGCGCCTTCGGTTGGTATAATCACTCAGTGATTTTTTCTCTTCTCTGGTCGTGTCATTGTTATTATTGTTGTCATGTTGTCATGTTGTGTCGTCGTGCTGCAATTTACTTTGTTACTGTCCAAGGTGGTGGTCCAAAAAATGTATTCCGAGTCATGAAACAAATCAACATGAAGCTACTCGACATCTGCATCGTTGCCCTCCTCGTCGTTGTCATTCCCCAGCTGTGAGTATATACCGTACGGCACACCAAGATCCGATATATCCACCCCCGGCTTCCCCATCATACAAAAGAAAGTCCCCTCAACCCCAGATGGTAACGTCAGCGTGCGGGGTATCATTGCAACGATGCTGCAGATTGTTTTCACGTCACAAATGAATATGTCATCGAGAAGAAGGGAGGCTGTGAGAACCTGCGAAGAGAGGTAGAGAAGGTCGACATCTGGTTCCATATAAAGCTTAAGTATGGCGATGTTCACAAAGGACCATGCCCCTTTGGGCTCCAGGTTGGGTGTAGATTGGATAGCGAGGTGAGTGAAATATTGTACTTCTCTGATGCGGACCTTGCCCCCATCGAGAAACTGTAATCAAAAGATATTAATAGAGAATTTATATAATAGACTGATGAGAGGTGCACCTTTACATTGCGAGATACTCGTAGGTTCTTGTCTGACTTCAAGCTCTCCCTCCAAGCAGAGCGAGCGATTTGCCCATTTGGCAGAAGCAATCGACCCCATTTATCAAAACAGGAAGTTCTTGGCCGATGGGTAGGTAGTTGTGTAAGGCTTGAGCGACTGCATCATCAGGAGATATGGGATATTTTGAATGTTTATGAAGGAGTATGTAACCATCCCTGAGGTCAATGAAGCCACGGGGGGAAGGTTTGGGAGGGGTATCAAGCTCTGGCATAAGAGATAGAAGCACGTTGACTTGAGAGCGCCGTACACCCTCCCAAGCAAGGTTGGCGTAGGGTTTGGATGGTTGGCAGATTTGTTGACCCAAGTTTCCGATGGTCCTTTCCATGGTCCATTGGGCGTAGCATATGGGAGGGCCTTTTTGAAACGCTTCGGGAATGAGATGGATAACTTGGTGTACAGCAGGGCGGACGAAGTGAATACGGTCGTGATGGAGTTGGTAATAGAACAGTTCGAAGTTGCGTTGCCAGGTACACAGGAGGGCATGGGCATCTTCAAGCTGTTGATGGGTTACAGAATGCTGACATACGATTTGAAAACTGCACACAAGCTGGCAAAAATGGGACCAATACTTCGAGGGGAGTATACCATAGAGTAGGATGGGAGCGATACCGAACATATAAAGCTGGAATTCCCAGGTCTTGTATTGTGTGTTGATCTTCTCAGCAATGTTATGTGGTTTGCGGTCATAAGAGCCAGGAAGGAAGGTACCGGCAGCGGCAACATGTTTGCCATGGGATGTCCAGAGGTCTTTGTCCCTGAAAATGGCCCAATCCCAAGTGGATTTGTCGTCATCGGGGCCGATGTCCATGTTGCCACACCAAAGAGATATAAGGAGGTCGGATATATTGCCTGCTAAATGCATGATGTCGGTTGTCATGCAGAGCGGAACACCAAGCGAGCGTGAGGGGTCAAGGCCAAGAATTAAGGGAGGTTTTGTGAGACCGGTCTCCATCTTCATCTTGTCCCATTGGGTTTGGTTAGGGGTGGAGACTATCTTTGTGAGGTTGTGTAAGTAGTCCGATGAACTGCCAGGAGGATGGCTGAAGACGTCAATGTCAGCATGATTGCTCCCCTCGGGAATGCAATCGCGGGGACATAAAAGGGCTGGGTAGTAACAGTGGCCATGTTCCTTTCATCTCCCTGGAAGGCCACAATATAATCGGCAACCATTTTTACCACTATGACCAACCATCCCATCCCAATACACTAAGCCCGGACTGTCGGTGGTCATGAAGAGAAGGTAGACATACGCAATATGATTTGAGTTGGAAAGGGGGTTCCAGATGGTGAGACCCTCGCGTTGGATTGCAGTGAGATGGTGCATGCCAGGGAAGAGAAACTAATTGATGTTCTTGGGCTTCTTCAGTCCAGGGATAAAACCGCCAGGTAAGACATTGAGCTTGCGATAATGGATGTTGGGAGATAGGTTGCCGATGATCCAAATGTACATCCAGCAGTCAGAATCTTTGCTTTCATAGAGTTGCGCACCATCAAGTGAGACCATGAGTACGACATCATGTTCCTTGATGTCGCCGTCCAGCATGGCACCTAGAAAGTCCCAGCCCATGGCAATGTCATTGACAACAGGAATATGTGGCGACTGGGTAGCAATGATATGATGAAGTACTTCCTGGGCCTTCTCCCAGCGGTAGCGCATTGTGTGTGCACTGGTAGGGCTTCGGTATCGTGCTTGAAGCTGTGGACCAACAGGGATGGTGCTGAATTGCTGTGCAGGTACTTTGAGACGACCATTGGACCCTTGAAGCTTGGCCTGATTCCATCGAGAGGATTGACAAAGCAGGCACTCATCTAGGCCACTGAATGGTCCGGTAAATGCGAGACATGTGTTGGGGCACATGTCATTGAGGATTGGCTCAACACCGCCACATAGAATTTGGCACGTTGTAGAGTTGTCCATTTTCCAAAGGCGTCATATAGCTCGTTTTGTGCATTTTCTATTTCATCATGTTCGAAGTACCTTAGAAGGTGAAACAACCCAATGCAAGTCAAAGTCTGACTTCAGGTTATCACAACAACGTCAACTGGAAAGATGGAAAAGGAGGAGGATTCTACTGAGTCCGACTTGAGAGGGGAAAACCCAAGAGAACTAGACTGGGGATGCCAGTACTAGCCTTGGGGTTTATATAGCAAAGTACTACTTTGTACATGTGTATACCGGATCTACCGATGTAGGGCATAGGGGAGACGGTGATTAAATACACGAGGCATAG
>JBBPND010000033.1:0-43453 GCA_038090655.1 Gastroboletus turbinatus
TATTGGAACCTATCTGAGTGAACTAAGTGACTATTGACTACATTCCAATTAAATTGGAACATCTTGACATCTGTACAATCCACCATATCAACGGATTAGTACTCCACAAAGCCTCTGACTTCCTTTTTAGGAATTCTTTTCTATAACCTTTAATACCTATCTGATTGACCTAGCAACTTCATTAGTGTTGACTAGAGTTTATCTGTGTTTGTTCTATTGACTAAAAAGGAATTACCCCTTTTGGTTAAATAACCCCTATCTACACTTTTACTATCCTAAAGCCTAGCAACCCTTTAGTGTTGACTAGAGTTTCTCAAGTGCGTAATCACTAGCGCATTACCTTTACTAACCAGACTTCTATCTGAAGTGTATATTCAATCATCTAATCCATAAACGTCAGTTGAGGATTAGCGAACAACCCACGTTATTGACTACACTAAGTCTATTCACCAACTCAATCCTAGTAGATTCTAGTTATTGTTTTGTCTAGGAGATATAACCTATCCCTAGCTCATAGTGTTTCAACTGTTGTAGTGATGTAAAGTTGGTTAGTGCTGTCCTCAGGCTAAGCCAAGAAGACGAGCTAAGAGAGAAAAAAGGTGTGGGCGCGAGTACAGACTCGTCCCAAGGGGTTCAAGGTGGTTGTGTGGGTTGAGAAGGGGTTACTGGGACGTTTCCGAGCGCGAGTACGCAAAGTCCGGACGATTCTGGACAATGAACGAAGTAAGTAGAGAGTTTCCGGGTGGGGCAGAGTGTCTGGAAGCTTGACGAATTGACGAGAAATGACTATGAGGAGTTTTTCGTGACGACAGAAGGGAATCCAACAAAAAGGGAGACACTCTATTTTTTGTAGAGTACAAAACTTTATAGTCCAGGACACATCCTGGACTTTGACTATATAAGGAGAATGTGAAGTAATAGAAAGGAGTGCTGTAAGTAAGAAAGCCGACATCCTGTCACAGCTAAGTACTGCCTTTCAGCTGATGCAGGGTTTCTACGGATGCGAGAATTTGTACTGTAAACATCACGTCGGTCCATGAAACGCTGCTACTCGATGGAAATAAATGTCAAATGAAGGTATAAGGGGGGAACTCGTACGAAATGCAAACATTACGACGGTTCCGACAATTCCAGACACTCACCGTCATCCCGGAATCGTCCTAAATGATGTGAAACACTTACAAAATACTTTGGACCCGCTCGGGAGGACATATAGACACAGGGGATGCTTGAGGACGACCTGGGGAGTACCTAGAAGGTGGGGGGAAGCCTTCCTACGACTGTAGAGAGCCTCTGGCTCCTACACCATGGAAGGCAAAGCATAAGTCTGGGGAAATATAAATATATTTTATTCATTTCCTATTGCTGAGGCTAAGTAAGAAGACACTGTCAGCAGTGGTGAAGAGGAGATAGGGATGGGAGGTGTATGAAGCATTCATGAGCAAATTCCAGATTGGCAAACCTTCTCATTGCCAAGTGGCAAGATGATACATTCCTGGGAATAGAAACAAATTGAGATTCTTGGGTTTGTTGGGTCCGGGGATGAATCCACCAGGGAGGACATGAAGCTTGCAATAATGTTTGTCTGGAGACAGATTCAATAGAATCCAGATGTACATCCAACAGTCGGACTCCTTGCTGCTATATAGCTGCGCACCATCGAGGGAAATCATGAGTACAACATCATTCTCTTTAATGTCACCGCTGAGCATGGCGCCAAGAAAGTCCCAGCCGGCTATAATATCATCAAGAACAGGAATCATTGCATTACCCCCAGTGTGATTACATTGTTCAAGATCATCTAGAATGTCCTGGGCATGATTTCAGAGATAGCACATGTCTTGAGCACTCTCTGGATGGCGAAAACAAGCCTGGAGTTGAGGACCAAGTGGAATGGTTGTGAATTGTTGCATAGGGACTTTGACCTGGTTGTTTGAGCCCTGGAGACTCTCCTCCTTCCACCTAGACCTGCTGCACACAGGACATTCATCAAGGGAAGCAAATGGACCCGTAAATGCTACACACATGTTGGGACACATGTTGTGTATGAGAGGTTCAACACCAGTGTACATCCGGATGGTTTTCTCAACTGCATGGAAGGACAAGAAGTTGTCAACAGCTGGAAAATTTTGCTTGAACAAACAAGCAATGCAAGCATAGGCATCCTAAGAGGCATGCTCAAGTGCGAGGTAAACAGAGAGACTGGAGCGGAGACCAAGGTCATTGATGATGAGCAGGGTATGAGGTGGATCACAAAGCCGGAGTAAAGCATCTGGATGAAGTGTGGAGAAAGATTCGGTGGTGGAAGCATTGCAGAGCATCTGGATAAAATGAAGGGATTCTATCATGGGTGCAAATGTAGCATTACAACAGAGGTTTTCGATGTCAATAGTAGGGGATTGTCTACGCTGATAATTGATCCTCCAGTGATGCAGAGATTCCAGAGATGAAGCAGGGGGATTTACAGATGGTAAAAAAGAATGTAGGAGAGGTGGTGGAAAGCGATAAGGATCAGGGGGTGGTGGAGGGAAGTCCTCATGTTCTGGGGAAGGCAGAGGAAAATCGGGAGGGTTTGGAGGGGGTGATGGGGAGGTATTGCGAGCTGGAGGGGGTGATGGAGATGTATCGTGAGCTGGAGGTGGTGGTGGAGAGCAGCAATGGTGTGGAGACTAAAATAAATGAGTCACAGTAAATCTAAATGAACAGTGACTTACCTGCTGACGGCCTTGACAATATCCAACCATAAACCACACAAGTTCCACTGGTTCCGAGTTTCAATCCCAGCATCACCATTCCGGAACTTCTTCCGGAACTTTTCCATGCACTTCCAAACCCGGAAGCACCGGAGCTACTTCCGGAATATTCCCACACTGTTCCAGACTCGGAAACACCGGAAGTTTCGGAAGTATAAACCTTTTCTATTATTTGCTTGACCTGTTACCTCACTTATTAACACACTTCATAACCTTCATTCAGGTTCATCACCATATCATTTCAGGTAACCTAATACAAGTGTACCTCCACCCATAGCATATATACCTTTATCCCATTTACTAGCACCTCAGTTGCTTTCGCCCATCTAGGCAGCCACTGAGGTGAATTCACTTTTACTTATGTAGTTTTATCCCTAGCTAATGAACTATAGCATTGGGCAATCCTGCCCTCTTCCTAGATTCTGACAGGCCTCGCTTTGGGTGGGCTTGTCTTTGTGGTCCAGTACCTCTAGATGGTTGAGCTAGGCCTTGATACTTGGCTTCACAAATACGCTGACGCTCTTCTTCAGAACTGGCTTGGTCAGAATGCTGGTGCCAGGCTGACGATGAAACAAGATGAGGTAGACCAAAGTTGTGCTTGATGCAGACACAGTTGTAGTGTATAGAGGGCATGAAGGCTTTGCAGAGGGCTATATGTTCGAGAGGACACACGGCTGCCTGAAGATGACACTAGTAATAGCAACATAGCTTTTTATGACATACTAAGTACATTTAAACTAGTACATACAAAGTTGACCAAAAATAATGCAATAATTCTATGGAGAATACTATTGAGCTTGGCAATGTGCGTTGTTCTGTGCAAGACAAGTAATTAGCAGAGTTTATAACAATAGATTCATAACCATAACTTACAATCACAGCGATTGAGGCGAGGATTTCTCAATCGCTCTCAGGCTCGGTAGCATCCGGGTCATCTGGCATAGGTGTGTCAAACAGCAGGTATGGTAACAGAAAAATGTAAATGTACCTGGTGGAGACTTTCTCTTCAACGTGTGTGGTTTGATGTCAGATTGAGCAATGAGCATATTGTCGACATCCTTGGCTGGTGCACAAGGTAAATCTACAAGAATGAGTGGAGTGAATACTTTAAATAGCACTTACTGAGTTGTTGGATGACATCACAGAGTCGTTCCACATAGTCAGTAAAGTCTTGGACAGCTGCTTGTAACATGTCCAGATTTTGTTGTGCAGAGATGGTGCTGCCCAGGGTTGGTGATGGTCTGACCTCGATCGTCTGTAACATTGTATATGGTAACATATGTGGTACGTGTTTTGTTAGCCAAGAGCTATTATCTAGCTGAGTCAGAACTTACCAAGGGGCCAGGAAACTCAGGAAAATAGGTGAAACGGTATATCTCTTGGTGTTTGAGAGGTAACTCAATGCATACCGTATTCTTGTCTTGAAAGATCTTGGTAAGGGCAGCACATGCCATGGGGTAAAGGTAAGAGACTAGCTGATATGACAAGGAAGTGGAGGAGCGTTGTCGCAGCCACCAACGTGCGATAGTGGCATGTGGCATTGGCACAGTGCCAAGATGATGCAGATGCCCATATATGCCATGGGTGGCATGTGGCACGGGAATTCAGGCTTGGACAGGTCAGACATAGATTCACAGATTGTGACATATAATATCATGAATAAACAGAGATAAACATTATTCTGCATAACTAGTATTCACTGGGGTTCATAGGCCGGTGGAGGTAAAGGGGTCCTAGGCGGTGTGACGAAATCTCCTGAAACCAATCTTGGTTCAGTTTTGTTTGGCCTGTCCCATGTTTGCATCAGTTGCACGTTCCATCCTTCTATGAAGTTTTGCTGTGCTGATGGTGCACCATATAGGGTATCAATGAAAGCAGCTTGTCCAGTGCCCCATTCATTAGCATCAAGCTGTGTGGGTGCTGCATAATAGGAACTACTATCCAGTATTTCATTGTTGTCATTATGTGAGTCTTCTTCTGACTTGTCCGTACCGGTCCAGTCTATCCAGTATTGGTAACCCCATTGGGTCATCTGTATGGTGTACATGATCGGCATGTTTACATTCAAGAAGAGGTGAATGATTTTGTATATGAAGAGTAGTGTTACTGTTACGATCGGTAACAACGCTACATGCTCACAACGGACTTAGTCGTTTGCTTCTCTCTTTTTATGATCACCTCACCCTTTATTTCCCTTCAAACTGTACAGGCTAGACCATCAGTCACAGGATACACACTGCACTAGTTGCAACGGACCATATATGGTTATATTCATTCTCACGTTCATCTCCGTGCTGCGCATGCTTCTTTTCATTTCCGTTACAGCTCTAACAGCATGTTACACTTCTCTTCCATTATGCCTCATGCACTAACACATGTTATTAATCTCACTACCTCATGTTACACTCTATGCCCTACATCGGTAGATCCAATACAAACATGTATATACTATAGTATGATATATAAACCCCAAGGCTAGTACTGGCATCCCCAGTCTAGTTCTCTTGGGTTTTCCCTCTCAAGTCAGACTCAGTTCCTCTCCTCTCCATTACTCCAGTTAATGCTCTGTGATAACCTGAAGTCATTTGCTTGCATTTGATTGGTTGTTTCAGTTACCAGGACAATGATAACAATTGCTTCAGCAACATTCAAAGACATCTTTGTGTAGTTCGAAACAAGGTTTTCAGTACCATCGTTGACTTGCTTCTTTGAGTAGTTCTTTTCCATGTGACCTCCTGGTCATAGGACAAGATACTATTTTCTTTGCTTTGGTACTTCCTCTGGTACCATCTCTTATTCCTCTCTTTTTCTACGATAATCCTTCTAAGCTGCAGTGAAGCGCTGAGGGTCCGTGATCTGAGAAATGAAACTTGTTTCTAGGTGAAGACTCTTTCTAGAGTGCCTTGAGGGAATGTATAGTTGTTGAGACTACCTCTTCATACATTAAGCTCGGTATAACTATCTGGTACCACTGCTGACTCTTGTTCTACCTGACTTCTCTTTAGGGTTATGTAGTTGGCAAGGTTCCTGCCTGCCCAACTGTGGTTACGTAGGTGTGGTAGAAGCTTTCTTCAGTTGTCCAGTAGTCGTCCTATCTAGAAAAGGAATGGAGCGACCTGTGAAAGGTGCTATGCACTGGTGTCTTGTCTCTGAGAGCGTTCTTTGTATGTGACTTTGAGGAATACCTGATGCTCAGTCTACTGGTGAAGGGCGGGATGTGATAAGGTGAAGTATGAAAGTATAGTCTAGTTCTAGTGAAACAACCAAATGCAAGTCAAAGATCGACTTCAGGTTATCACCAAAATATCAACTAGGAAGAAGGGAGGAATCAACTGAGTCCGACTTGAGTGGGAAAACCCAAGAGAACTAGACTGGGGATGCCAGTACTAGTCTTGGGGTTTATATAGCATAGTATGGTATGTACATGTTTGTATCGGATCTACCGATGTAGAGCATAGGGTAAATGGAGATTAAGAACATGAGTTATGACATGAGGCATAATGGAAGAGAAGCGCGACATGATGCAACAGCATGCTGTGGCAGACATGAAGCGGGAATGAAAGGAAGACATGCACAGCACGGAGATGAATGTGGGAAAAATATAACTATATATGGTCCGTTGCACAAGTGCAGTGTGTATCCTGTGACTGACGGACTAGCCTGCACATTAGAAGGAAATAAAGAGTCAGGTGATTTGGTCAGGTGATCAAGAAAAGAGAAAGCAAACGACTAAGTCCATTATATGCATGTGGCATTGTTACTGATTGTAACATCTAAATGGGAACCATTTCAAGTCTTTCTGCTTGGCTAGATACATATGTAAATGTAGTCTGGGATAGTCTGTGACAGCCTATAGGGGTACTGGACAAAGCTAGCCAATTAGATACCTTGCTACTGCACAATTGTAACTGTAAAAGCTATTGTACAGTCTTGTGGAATCAATTTGCAGAGTTTTTGGGATGGTGCCCAAACAACTTCAAAAATAATTGTAATGATGATAGGATGATTGTATATCCCATCACCTCCTCAACTGTTTGGAGATATTAAAATATTAATAAATATCAAGCTAAATAATAAAAGAAAATTACTGTCATTGGTTAATCAGCAAATGTCCAACCCTGGAGTAATGCATTGACTGTGTTCCTCCAGATAAGACAAAGGAACTCTTGCTCTGTAATGGAAGGCCAAAGATTGTGTAAAACCTTGATTGAGATGCATGCCACCATTTTGAACATGTTTGTAATTTCACTGAATGTTTTTTTTGATGTTGAATGGAATGTTTTTGCATGTTGCATTAGCAAATCACTGTTTTTTTGGCATATATGTAGGGGGGTTGTTTTTCTGATGTGAGACAGCCATTTACCTAGACATTTTCAGTGGAAATAATATATACAGTATATGGCTTACCTGGATCATCAAGATGGTTGTTCACCAACTGGATAGCAAGGTTGTCAATAAATGCTGCATTGGTGGTGGAATGGCATATCGGCTGCTGAAGAATATAATATTTACAAAGTTTTTCCCTTGCCTTCAATTTGATGGAATCAAAAATGTATTATGGAGTGTACAACATCTGACTTGGCTACCGGTCTGCTAGGTCAGTGGATGTGGCTGTGTTTGTTGGGACAGGCAGTAATGTAGTGGATGGCACACTGGAGGTAAGATGGGCATCTAGGGAGGCAACTGGAGATAAATGGACATAGTTGGTCTTGTATATACTTCAAATGCTGGTAGGCCAGGCTCAAATCCAATTAAACTCATCACCACAAGCAATCTCACCACATCGTGTTGGGACATTATGCAGCCACAATCCATTGTAAAATGTATGAATTGGGAATGATTGTGTTAGACTGGCCAATGGATGGCACGGACTGAGACAGGGAATTGATGTCTATAGTATGTGGCTGTCCAGTGTATGGTGGGGCAGTATAAGACTAGGAGGGGGGGTCAATACCAACAATGTGCATGACCTGCAGTTGTCCAATATATGGTGCAGAATTGAAGCTTGGAGCAGTCTGTGGCTGTGTGGCATATGGCGGCACAGTATGAGCATCAGGCATGGAAGGGGGGTCCACAGCATGCCACACAAAATATGGTGCAGAGGGGGGGATTAAAGCCTATTGTAGGGTCCTCAGATGGCAATAATGTGAGTGGGATGTGATCTTGCATCACTGCCCTCTCAGTGTGGGGAGGTCAAAGGCCAGACATGTCAGACAGGAGGCACAGCCAGTCCATTTGTAATCCATCTGTCACACCAAAGGTACTAGAATTGAATGATAAGGAGTGGGAGTGCTCAGTTTCTTCATCACTGGAGATCATGCAGTGGATAATTATAATGTTGAATGAGAGTGGTGATATTGATCATGGATGTTGATGTTGCTGTATTCCTTCAGCAACATTAGCCATTACATCAAACCATCTGTGTTACAAGTGGCCTAGACAACCAGGCCTTTTCCTTGATTTGTCACTCCTCATTGACTACACTCCTCTTCAGAGAACCTTCACTCCAGGATGGGATCTGGGCAGATCTTGTCAACTCCAAGTTATTCTTGGATACTTAGTTGTTTCTCTCTTTATTACTTCTTTTGGACTTATCTCTCCTCAGCTGTGTTCTCTCACACACAGCCTTGTAGTTCCTACTCTCCCTGATTGATTCTGATTTCTCCTATTCTGGTCTGTTCCTATTTTATTATGTTCTGTTCCATTCCAATCTAGTTCTTTTAAGTTACTCTATTTAGTATGTCCCATTATATCTTGACCTACCCTAAAGGTCTAGAGGGCAGGGTATATATAGTGACTCTCCACTCTCATGCAACTCTAACCTTGATCTACACAATCCAGTATATTCTCAAGCTCCTTGCAATGGTCATCTTGCTTGATCATCATCTTCACTGCCTCCTACCTCCTTCCTGCTCAAGGCCAGACCTTGACCTAGGACAATCTCTTGCCGGTTGTCCACTTACACTTGGATAGTACAATTCAACAAGCTTGAGTTACACTCTTGTGTAACAATCTGCATAAATCAAATATCACTATTGTTTCCTAGCTTGCATTAACATTTGTGCTCAATGTTGCTATGATAGCTGGTGGTGGGTATTGCTCCTGCAGTTGAAAGCACTTACTAATAATAAGTTACAACAAATAATAAATCCATAACAATTTCTACAATTTATGCATTTTTACATAGAAATGACCATCAATGATGCTACCTTCATAACTAGGTTCAAAACAAGCAAGCTCCTTCTTAGTTTTGCCAAGGCAATTCGTAAAAATGGCAGGTTGATATAGTACACCACAAACATCAGTGAACATCACCTCATCACCCACTGCAAGCATCCATTTGAACACACCAACAAAGGCAAGAATTTTGCAGAACAAATCATATGTATTCTTGATCATGAAGAGGCTATGTGGCAATTCAATGTGTACATGCTGCTCTACTCTAATATTACACCACTTATTAATGCCATCTATGATGATGATGACATGGTTACTATAACAAATCCAATGCTTGTGTGAAGAGCATGGGTCCTGCTGGAGGAGCAATACCAAGTTCACCTTCCACATCCAATCCACAACCACTTTGTCAATGGTATACTCACTGATAATATGCAAACTGCTCTCCATGTCACATTGTGTCCAAATGAAACCAACTTGTCACTCAATGATTTTATCATATGCTATCACCTTCACAACTTCAAAGTTCAGTACCACCAATACCTGCACCTGCATATCCATGATATATGATTCTTCCTGCATGCTTTTTATCACTTCAGGCACCTGCAGGCTTGGCAGCTATGGGCTTGGAAGTCAGTGCAGCAGTGATGACACTCAAAGAGTGTTGGGGTGCCAGCAAGATAATTTGTCCAAAACTTGCATGCCAGACCTTGATTCCATTGCTGATACATAGATGAGGAGACAGCATCACGGTCTGAGTCAGAAGGAAACATCTGTCGGGAGACCAAGAATAATAGGGTGATATATTTGATGATACATATCTTATTGAGACTCAGAGTATGTCCATGTATTGTAATAATTATGAAGCCAGCCTGAGTATGCTGTCCAAGTTGCGACATGCTAAATTTGTCTGAGTCCATGCCATGGTCTGACCATTTGAACAAATCAAATGGAAGTTACAGGATACCCTGATACTCTCCAATCTGAACTCTTCCATTGTATACCAGTGGTTCACCTAGAAGTGGCAAAAGGAGGAGATGGTGAGCTAAATCAATATATTGTTGTTCTGTAGTATCATGTAATAATGAATCAGTTTGTTATCTGACACAATAAAATTTAATATTCACTTGTGGCAGTAGGACTGGACAGAGTTCCAGTTCTCCCAGCACTCCCAGGTCCTAACCAATGTTTGGAATGGCCCCAAAACAGTATTTGAAGCATCTACTTATTATCCTGTATATAGCAAATCATTGAATCATCTTCAAAGTATTTGAGCAGGAGGTAATGCAACTGCTTTACTTTGCTTGGACAATCTAACATACAATATCCTTGCATGGGGCAAATAACTCTTTGATTTGTATTCACACTAGCTACAGGATGATTATCTTTCATACGGCTCTGGTCACAGATTGGCAGTGGCTACAGCATGACTAAGCAATTCCAAAAGTGTTACAGCACAATTATCCAAATAGAGAATACCATCCTCTCCTCCCTTCTTGGCTATTATTGCAGATGTGGGATATGATCAGATATGTCCCAAGGACTTAGTCAATAGATGTAAATAGATTGAACTGGAAAAAGGAAATGTTTGCAATAAATATTCTTCAATATATTGAGAAAATGTATATTATTCTGTCTGAGAAACTTAGTCATCCCAAAGAAAAAGAATAACTTAGCTAAATAAATTCAAAATAATAACTAAGGGTCATCATGCTTATATATTTTATCATATATTCCAAAAAAATTTTGATTTATTGTTCTCACAAAGTCTAAGAATATGAACAATGAACATTGACTGGGCTCAAATATTTTTTATGTACAGAATCAAAATAGGGTTCTAGACTTTGCAAGAGTAACAAACTTTTTTGGAATGTATGATAAAATATATAATCATACTGATTCTTAGTTATTATTTTGAATAAATTTGGCTAAGTTATTCTTCCTCTTTTGGACGACTAAATTTCTTAGACAGAGTAATATACATTTTATGGCATTTAGACTATTACATCATTATAGTTTACAAAACCCTTTTCTGTCCACATTTGGATATGCTGAACTTAGTTAATTAATTAATTCTATACAATGCGCTAAAAGGCATATGCAATAGTTTAACATTATCATCCATGCACAAAACAGCATTTTTCACACAGAGCACAGCACTGTACAACACTGTGCAGAACTGTCTATAGCTACTTAATTCTGTACAACTCTGTACATAGGGGGATTGTTTTACTGATGCACTGCTGTATATATATATTGTCAATGAAAATTATTATCAGCATGACTGATACAACATTAAGCTATTGTTTTTGTATTCAATACTAGACTTTACAAACATATTGCAACATGTAACTTGGCCAATGTTTTTTATTTATTTTATTTTTAATTCCATTTCTGTCTGTGTAGGGTACATAAACCCTATGTAGGACAAGTACAGTCTATGGGTAAAGGGGCATCCATGCCCTGCCGAATCCCTGGTTGCATGAATGCCCCCAGGGAAGGATGTGAGCCCTTCTTGGGTCCTGTCATTCCCACTGGCCAGTTTTAGATGTGAAAATCCCTAATCAATGGCCCCAGGATGTTTGCTTTCATGGGGGTCATGTGTGTTGTTTTGTGGTAGGTCATGCACCTGTTCACTGAAGCAAGTGAGTACGATAGGAAAGGGGACGGTAATGAATAGAAAAGTTTAAGCAGTTTAAGAGAAACGGGCAGTGAGGTTTTTGGGTTGATGGTGGTCCTGTTTTCTTTCACTGCTTAGTTTCATTGTTCATGGTGCCTGAGGTGTGCTATGGAGCTACACCCAATCCTAGTCATTGGCGGGTGTTTGATTAGGTAGAGGTAGTGTTTTGGTAATAAAATGTCTTTTGTGTACTGTAAGTAGCACTTGTGCTTCAAACTTGACTTCAATGATAATCATTCTTTGCATTTCCAGGTGGCTTGGCTTCTTTTAAATGTTGGATTTGAGGGGCAAAGCCTACAGATCTTTGAAGTCCAAATATCAATGAAGGTCAGTGTTGATGGCCTCAAAAAATGCAATCAAGGCAGCATATGGTGAACACCTTGATAGTGTATCCCCTGCTGGCTTGAAACTCTACAAGATTTCAATAAATGAAGAGGCCAAGCTCCACAAGTGTCTTAATGCTCTAGGATTGGATCAACTTCTGGAAAGAAATGAGTTGATGGAGATTGTCCATGATGTTCCATTTTTTCAGATGCCACTTATAGTCATTGTTGGCAACCCAAAACCTAAGAAAGGCTCTGGCTACTTCACACAAGACTTGCTTGAATAGAAACAAGAAGGATAGAGGGGAATCCCAACAAGAACTTGACTGAGTTCTTGTGAACATTGATTCAAGGTATATATACTAACTAGAGTGTTTACGTTTATTATGGCTTGGTCCATGCAAGCTGCTTAGGGCAGGCTCTTAGGGTAAAGGGTTGTGATGTTACAGTATGATGACATCATATGTAAGGTACGTAGAGTGTTCTAGAAGATTCTAGACATAGAGATTAAATAAACGAGGTGAACACATGTAATGGGTCTAGGCCACATTCACATGGTCACATGCAGTCATGTGATTTGAAAGAAAGAGAAGTTACATGATATGGTCATGTGATTAGTCATTTGCAAGAGTTACATGATGTGAAGAACTAAGGTAAATCCTATGTTAGGGTTAGGGTTCGTAACAGTCATCACGCTAGGCATCAAACTTCCTAGCTTAACTGGCGCTGTGACAAGTAAAAACATGAATAGTATTCTAAAGATCCTTTCAAAGTGAACAAACACATCTGACTCATCTTTGTGGCATCCTCAATGCAAACTCCATCAATGCTCACAATATCTTTTAATTTTCAGATGCACCACCAAAAGCAGCTTGAACCACATATCTGCTGTGGTCAGCTGGACAAAAATCAAAGACCTTTCCCACTCATTCTCACATTGCATTTTCGCCACCTTTGTTCTTAAATGCAAAACCTATAAACTGAGTGATGAAGACCTCATGTTCATCTTGAATCTGTCACAGTCTATGCACCAGTCCTTTGAGGATGAAAGTGATCATATAACACAGTTTTGGGTGTGTATAAGAGAGTACAGCATAAGCCTGACAGATGGAATGATTGAAGGGACCAAATACAAAATACATAACTGACAGAGATACACACATTGGTGCCCTTTATATCTTATTTCTGAGGTGAAGGTGGACTTTGGTGCCTCCAAGGGGAATCCATATATCAAGGTGGCTGCATATGATCTGGCTGCCATGAAATCATGGCTTCACATGCACTCCAATGACCTACATGCCCTATTCCTATGACCTGTGCCATGGTGCAACCTAGGAGATGGTGCAACCTTTCAATTAGCATCCATCTATACTACATCAGATGGGACAACCTTTGAAAAAAGCACAATCCATGCAAAACAAAATGATGCAACCTTGAAATTAGTATACATGTATACTAAATGAGATGGCCCAACATGGCACAACCTTTCAAAATAGCCAGATTGATGCAAAAGCAAATAGTGCAACTTTCAAGTTGAAAATAGCATACATGTATACTAAATGAGATGGCCCAACATGGCACAACTTTTGAAATGGCACAGTCCATGCAAAAACAAATGGTGCAACATGGCATAACCTTTTAAAACAGCCAAAAGCATGCAGAACCAAATGGCGCAACATCAAAATTAGCATACAGTGACTCCAAAAACCATTGCAATGCTAACCCTAATTGCACACCACCAAAGCCCGTGGGAATATCGCTTAGCATTGGTGGGACGGAATGACATATGTACCATCGGCTACAAATCAGTCTCTGGGCCATGTGATTTGGCCCAGCAGCTATGGAGATATATCCATTTTAAAGTGACAACACCATTGCAACAGTTTTTCACTTTTAAAATAAAGTAGGTATTTTAGTGAAACCAAGTGATAATTTGCATTGTTTGGTCATAAAAACAAAGATACACATATAAATATTGTATTTCATTTGAATTCACACACTTCTTTATTCCCAACCACCATCATCATGAGATCTCCTTCTGCTACTCAGAAGAATACCATCCTCTCTATGCTTGATGCAGGTCACTCTGCTCACTCCATTGCATCTATCACTGGTACCCATGTCTCCACCATCTCCAGGCTCTGCTCCAAAGAGTGTTCTGAGGTTCAGAAGTCCACTGGAGGCCATCTACCAAAGCTTTTCCCAGCCAATGTTTGCCATGCCATTCATCTGATCTCTACTCACAAGGCAGAGAATGCTATCCAGGTGACCAAGGCCCTCACCAATATCATCAACCAACTCCTCTCCCCCAATACTGTCTGCCAGCACTTGAAAAAGTCTGGCTTGAAGGCTGTAGTCAAGTGCAAACAACCCCTTCTCTCTGCCAAGCATTGCAAAGCTCATCCAGACTTTGCTTATGTTCACAAGGACTGGACTGTGGAGGACTGGAAAAGGGTAGTATGGTCTGATGAGACCAAAATCAATCACCTAGGGTCAGATGAAAATGGATGTGAAAAAAGCCAGGTGAGAGACTTAGTGACAGATGAGTGGAGAGGACTGTCAAGTTTGGTGGAGGTTCTGTGATGTTATGTTATGGGGGTGTATGACTTGGCAGGGAGTTGGCTATGCTACCAAGATTGATGGTAGAATGGATGCAAACCTGTACCTTTAGATTTTAAAGGATGAACTGCTGGATTCCCTGTAGTATTATGGTATCAATTCTCCTGAAGTTATCTTTTAGCAGGACAATGATCCCAAGCACACCTGCAGAAATGTGAAGGAATGGCTAGAGGAGCAGGATTTTAGGACTGTGGTGTGGCCTGCACAGGCTCCTGACTTAAATCCCACTGAACATCTTATCTCTGAACATCCTCCTAATGAGATTCATGAGTTGTGGGAAAGGATTCAGATGGAGTAGGAGAAGATACTAGTTGAGGAGTGTCAGAAGTTGATTGGTATGTATGTCATTCCATCCCACCAATGCTAAGCAAGATTCCCATGGGCTTTGGTGGTGCGCACCACAATCAGAGTTAGCATTGCAATGGTTTTTGGAGTCACTGTACATGTATACTAAATCAAATGGTGCAACCTCACAAATAGTCAATATCCTCACTTTTCACATGATGCACCATGGCACAACCTTGAAAATAGCATATGTACATGTATACTAAATCAAATGGTGCAACCTAATATTCTGAACCTTCATGTTATGATTTCAATAGAGATTGAATGTCACAGGCATTGGCTTTCCTTTCTGCATTTTCTTATCAAAACACACATTTCAATCTGGAGTTTTCAGTGGCACAGCCACACAAAATTAGTATACACATATACTAAAGTAATCACATGACAGAGACAAATGTACATTGACTACATAATGGCAACATAAATCTATTTGACATCAACCTCAACACAGCCACAAAATTAGTATACATATACACTAAAGTGATCACATGACTCCAACAAAATATAAATTTACTGTGTAGTCTATGTAATTATGTCTGACATCCAACATGGCCACAAAATTAAATGTACAGTACATCACATGACATCAACCTCAACATAGCCACAAAATTAGTATACATATATAGTAATACAATCAGATAATGATTGACATATAACTTTGGATGATGAAAGAATAGACCCACAAACATGTGCAAATATAGAATCATAGAAATGATTAGAATAAAGATGGCAAGGCAAATTGGGACAATAAGGTGGGCTATATTCCATCCAAGATCAGTGGCATATTAATATTGTTGAATAAAACTGGTCTGGGTTGTGGAGGTTTTCACTTGTCCTTCAAACATTTGTGCACCACTTCAACTTTATTCAAGGTCGGGCAGAAATCCCATTATTAAAGCTGGAGCTAAGTGGCCCCATGCTGCACTTGCTCTGGCTTGTGTGGTGGTAAACTTTTCTTCTAGTACTCCTTCATGCATGACCTCATCATTCAACAGGTTCATTGAATCCTCACCTTGATTGCCAACAACTACATGTTGTTCAAAGAAACTGAGTCCAAACTGGGCAAAGTGTGAATTTTTGAGAAAGGATCTCAATACAAGCTTAATGAAACCATTTGGGAAGAAATGACAAGGTGATATCTGAGTTCCATCAAGCAGCTGTGTGATGAGGATTTCACACTCATTGTCCAGAACACTCTAGTGTATGTAAAGATAGGTACACTGACAACCACATCCATGGATTCAGTAGATGAAAACTGCAAGTATGATGATTTATTTACCTTCTGTTAATTGTGAGTCCCTTCCAGTTTATTTTTATGCCACCTGTTTCACAACTTGAACTATTAATTTTCTCAGTGCTGAGTTTGACATGGTTATATGAGCTGCTGGCTGACTTTGTTGTAGGGATAAGCTCCTGTCTAATGAAAGCTTCAAGACAGAGATAGAGCCTAGGTGGATCTGTCAGTTGTGAGTCTGGTGGCCTCAAAGAGATAATACAAGCAATCAACAAGATGGTGCCATTGCTGATGGAACTCAATGATGGTAGCCTCAATCAGTTTAACTGGGCCAATGTTGGGGCTGCCAGTGTCAGACATGATCATTGATGGTATGGAGCATGAGCTGCTGAGTGAGGAATATGGCCTGTTGAGCAAAGTTGGCATTGACTGCAAGAGACCTGCCATTTAGCATGATCTTTCCAGACTGGAGCTCATGCCATTCTTGGGGCAAGGGCTGGCCAACATCCAGGAGGTCATGGAGACAAGACTTGTGTAGGATGAAGTCATTGAAAAGGTCTTGCTCACTGTGAGGTGGGCACAAGCCAATGAGACATGATGGATGATTCAAATAATCCATTACAAGAGGGAGCAATGAGGGAGGGGGGGTGTTGTCACAGATGACCTCAGAGGCAAGCATGATGTTACAGTTTTGCTATCATCAGACCCCTTTTCTCTTCTTCCTTCATCTTACGGGGCCCCTGACACCTTTAGAGTACTTGCCACAATGGAGGCAAACACTTCATCAATCTATATTGATGATCTTCTCTTTGAATTGTAATTGCTTTCACATTCTTTCTTTCCTTCAGACAACTTTCCCATGGTCAGCGTGACTTTCCCACACTGAACTGTTCGTCAACTGTTCGTCAACTGTTCGCCAACTGTTCGCTTTTTCTTAAACTCACTCCAATTGGCTCAGTTCTTTCACTTTAATGGACGGCTTACATCTCCTGGTGATGTCTATGTCATCTGTTTCCCCTTTACCCAGTAGTGACTCATAATGACTCGACATTACCCTAGAACCTAGGGGCTACCCTAGGACCCGATGGTCTGTGCTCATTATGGTCCAGTATATATACCTGCTGCTATGTATTATGTATCTCTAGCTAGTTCTACGCAATCTAAGTGTAGTTTCTAGTTTCCACAAGTCCCTTGAGCTCTCTGTGTGTGCACAAGGGATAGTTGGATAGTGAGACCCCTGAGTGTCTGTAGGCTACACATGAAGCCTACACTTGACTAGTTATTACACAACTAGTGTAACACATGAAGGTAGATATGAATAGTTGCTGACCTGATGATCCCTGAGCAGTTGGAAACCTGAGGGAGCAATGAGAGAGGGGGGTGGTCATTACAAATGACCCTGGGAGTGAGCATGAAGGCAGATATGAATAGTTGATGACATGATAATCTCTGAGTGGTCAGAAAACTGAGGGTGTGATGAGGGAGAGGGTCATCACAGATGACCTTGGAGGTCTTGGAGCATCAAGGCGGATATGAGGAGCTGGTGATCCAACAATCCCTAAGCAGTTGGAAAACTGAGATATACAAAGGACCAATGAGGGAGAGGAGGTGTCATCACAGATCACCTTGGAGGTGTTACAAACCCTAACCCTAACCTAGGATTTACCTTAGTTCTTCACATCATGTGACCTTACACATGTTTAATCACATGATGTATCATGTGACTTCTTCCTTTTTCTAATCACATGACGTGTGAATGTGGCCTAGATCCGTTACATGTGCTCACCTCATTTATTTAATCTCCGTCGTCTAGACTCTTCTAGAACAATATTTGTACCTTATGATGTCACCATGACATCACAACCCTTTACCCTAAGAGCCTGCCCTAAGCAGCTCGCATGGACCATAGCCATAAATAGATACAAACATAGTAAAGGTACATATACCATGCAACTAGCTCCACAAGAACTCAGTCAAGTTCTTGTTGGAATTCCCCAATGTCCTTGTTCTCTACCTCTTGCTCCAGCAAGCCTTATGTGAAGTGACTGAAGTCCTTATTGGATTTTGGGTTGCTAACAGGAGGTGAGCATGAGAACAGTTGGTGACCTGATGATTGTTATGCTAGTTGCATAGTAACTAGTCGGAATATACTTTAAAAGTAGTACAAGACTTATTCAGGGGTCTCGCTATCTGGTCTACCCTTAGTGCACACACAAGGGACTTGAGGGACTCGCAGTGACTAGAAACAACACTAAGATTGCGTAGAACTAGCTAAAGAACTATGGTACATGGTGGCAGGTGTTTATACTAGACTAAAGGGAGCACAGACCAGTGGGTCCTAGGATAGCACCTGTTAGCAACCCAAAATCCAATAAGGACTTCAGTCACTTCACACAAGCTTGCTGAAAGAAGAGGATAGAGAACAAGGATGTTGGGGAATTCCAACAAGAACTTGACTGAGTTCTTGTGGAGCTAGTTGCAAGGTATATATATGATACATGATGTTTCTACTTATTATGGCTATGGTCCGTGCGAGCTGCTTTAGGGCAGGCTCTTAGGATAAAGGGTATGATGTCATAAGGTACGTAAATCGTTCTAGAAGAGTCTAGACGACAGAGATTAAGTAAATGAGGTGAACACATGTAATGGGTCTAGGCCACATTCACATGGTCACGTGATGTGAAGAACCAATGTAAACCCTAGGTTAGGGTTAGGGTTCGTAACAGCCCCTAGGTTCTAGGGTAGTCTCGAGTCACAATGAGTCATTACTGGATAAAGGGGAAAGAAATGATGTAGATGTCATTTGGAAACATACGCCGTCCGTTAGAAAGAAAGATCAGAATGAATTGGAACAAGTTAAGAAAAGGCGAACAGTCGATGAACAGTTTGGCATGGGAAGGTTGCACTGACTGTGGGAAAATCATCCGGAAGAATGAAAGAAATGAAAGAAGCTACAATTCAAATAGAAGATCGTCAATGTAGATTGACATGGTGTTTGCCTCTATTGTGGCAAGCATCCGAAAGGCATCAAGGGCTCCATAAGATGAAAGGAATAAGGAAAAGGGGTCCAGTGATAGGAAAACTGTAACAACCAAGCAGTTAGAAAACTGAGGTACATGAGGAAGTGATGAGAGAGGGGGGGTTGTGTTTTAAATTAAATTTACACACTTATACTTGAATGACTGGGAGGGAAATGCATCATCTCAAGGTCGGGAATGAGCAGGGAAGCAAAGGTTGTGCAGTGGGGATGTTAGTGACCTGAAGATCCCTGAGTGGTTGGAAATTGAGCTTTGAGGTGTACATGGCAAAGGTGAAGTTGAGCAGGGATTGGCATGTTGGCCCACTGGCACATAGGGGAATGTTGATGGGGGCAGTGATCATGACACAACAGAGATGGCTCAGGCAATGTTATGATAATCCAGCATGCTCAAACAGATTGAGTCACACAATGACACCAGGAGTGTGATGTGCCTATATAAATATAATAGTATGTACTAGAGAGAAGGATGGATGGACAGTGAAAATGAAACAAAGAGATTTTGTGGTGAAAGGACTTATCTGCCATATTGCTTTGCAAAGTTGATGTCCTTGTCACATGAAAAATCAGCAATGAAGACAAAGGAGAGGCCAAGGAGACAATCAGGTGATTTGGGCTATGGCACAATCTTGGAGCCTGTTGTGGATGACATGCCATCTGGGTTCTGACTAGGTGGCAGGAAAAAGAGTTAGGAGTTGTGGATAGGAGGTGACAGATCTATAAGTTCAATAACTTGCATGCACACCACATTTGGAGCCTGTACTATTCAAAAGTGCAAAGGTTGATATGCCTGTTGAGGTAAAAATGCTGGGCCTAGCCCAAGCATGGCTGTATATCAAGTGAGGAAAAACTGCACCATGCAAGAACTTAGGTATTAGATGATGTGCTGAACAATCTGATGCACTGGAATAACTTCTGCATTAGGGAGCCACCACCTCATTGAGCAGCTATATGAAACATCTTGGTGTGGTTGTCATATGTCTGAAGGAGCTTGAATCAGTGGATGTAGGCAAGCAGATGAGGATAGTTGCTGAGGTGCAATGGTAGCCTGAAGATAGCATTGACCTCAGCCACATGCCGACCTGTGCAATGGTCAAATGACTATGACATATGGCATTGATCAATATACCATGTAGACCACCTCATTTCAGTATCAATGTCCACAAGGACAGTATCATATCTGGCTAATGTGGGTGGCTTGTGAACTCCATTGGAGCATTGTGGGTGTGAGTGTATTCTTGAGCTCATGTTCATTGTGTGCTCCATTGGTGGTGTAATGAGCATCAAGTTGCTGAATGCTTCTTTGCACTGTGGTGCTATTCTAAATATTGGATTGTTTGTTTTCTTGGGAATCTGCAGCTGGCAAGAGATTCAATGACAGGCCAGATAGGATGTTGGCACCACATGAGGTTCAAGATACTGGTAATGATGGTTGTACTCTGAATTGCTGGCAAGGGAGGGTTCCACATCAGAGAGGTCAGTTTTGCATCACCAAACCTGGTAGCCACTGAACCAAATCACTGCCTTTTGTCACTGAAGCCATCTGTTCATCTGGATTGTATAGTTTTTTTGGCTGGTTGCAGCATATGCTTTCTTGGCAAAGTTGATGTGGAGATGCTCCAAGGTCTTGGTGTTAAGCCATCAAGACTATCTAGAGTTCATATAGAATCAGCATAATGTATGAGGGAGTGGAGTTTAGGGATGTTGAAATGGTCCTGGCACCCAAGTTCTATAAATACATTCTTCAGGTGGTGGAAATTGTCCAGAGCATATTGTAATGCTGCAAGGGTGTCATCTGTATGTGAGTGATACTAAGCAAGATAGACAAAGTCCATGAGGCTGCAGGATGCCTGCAGGACATGTGGTTCTGCAATAGTACCAATGAGGGCACCAATGAATACTGGTTTGAGCTGCTTGTGGTCAAAAGCTGCATTCTTGAAGTGGAGAAGCCTGGGGAAGATTGGCATGGCATGAAAATGTGCATCAAAGTGAGTTGTCTCAGTGAGTACACTGCACCATTTTTTGAGGTGGTCTTTGATGATACCTTGATGGAGTTGATGGAGGATATCAGAGGTGATGGTGATGCAGAGGACAATATTGGTATGGGGCAGCCTGGCCCAAAAGAGCAAGAAGACTGGGCACAAGTCCTTAGTGATGAACTCAGGTGGGTATTGGTTGGTGGCTGTGTGTGAAGGGTTTGCTTTGTTCAGGTTTGGTTGTGATGTGGGAACTCAAGATTTGTACCTCATTCATTAGCTAGTACCAGGCACTTGGGGGATCAATTTTCAGTGCAACACAACACCAGACACTGCTCAGGGTGGTCACTGACAAATGCAGCAAGTATTGGCAAGATATGTTGAATGTAGCCATTTGCACAAACCATCTGCACATCCTGCCAACCAGCAGCCACAAGCAGCTGTAGTAGCAACTTCAAGCAATAGTGGAAAAGGTGGTAACTGACAACCAAATTGTCTTCAAATGATGCCAGTTTCAAGACAGGTAAATATCCTAACAATACAGATGCATGGTGCAAGGGTTTACAGTGAACCTCTTTTGATATATAGTCAAGTACACGGGCTGATGCCTCTTGATCTGCTACCACCACCATCATTCTGTGGGAATATCCCCCTCACCACCAAGCCCATCCTCCCCCCTGCTAAACACAAGTGCCTGGCCTCACAACCATGCACAATCCACCTTTCTGACATAGGAAGATCTTTCTACACCATGCCTCAGGGCACACTAAAGCTCTGGTACACCCCTCCCTCCTTATCCAAATTTGTCTTGGCCCACTTCTCCACCCACCTGTTTACCTAGACCTGGACTACTAGGGCAGGCCCCAATGAGGGGAATCATTTCATGTCCCCCATATCCCCACCCACAGCTTGAAATCTGACCACTGTGTGGTGTGTTGGACAGTGGACTTGTTTCACTCATTCAAGGCACACTTGTCTCCCCTCACCCTTGACGAGAAGGGCCGTGTTCAACCTGCCATCATACAGCTCTACTGCAACAATATGCTAATCCACTTCCGACGCCAGTTGGCCACCCAGAAAGCCACCACTAAGAACTCCCCCTCTCCTACTCAGCCTCCCAAAAATGCTGTCGTCTTACTGAGGCTCAGCAATAGGAGATAAATAAAATATATTTGTATTTCCCCAGACTTATGCTTTGCCTTCCCCAGTTGAAACACTATGAGCTAGGGATAGGTTATATCTCCTAGACAAAACAATAACTAGAATCTACTAGGATTGAGTTGGTGAATAGACTTAGTGTAGTCAATAACGTGGGTTGTTTGCTAATCCTCAACTGTCGTTTATGGATTAAATGATTGAATATACACTTCAGATGGAAGTCTGGTTAGTAAAGGTAATGTGCTAGTGATTACGCACTTGAGAAACTCTAGTCAACATGGATAGTAAATAGGAGTTATTTAACCAAAAGGGGTAATTCCTTTTTAGTCAATAGAACAAACACAGATAAACTCTAGTCAACACTAATGAAGTTGCTAGGTCAATCAGATAGGTATTAAAGATTATAGAAAAGAATTCCTAAAAAGGAAGTCAGAAGCTTTTTGGAGTACTAATCCATCGATATGGTGGATTGTACAGATGTCAAGATGTTCCAATTTAATTGGAATGTAGTCAATAGTTACTTAGTTCACTGAGATAGGTTCTAATAACACAATCATATTGTGCAACTAAGGAGATGTTTGTTCAGGTGTACCAGACTGTACTATCACTTATCCCTTGGGGTGGATAGTAAGTGGGTATGAGGGGAAGTTAGAGGTACTGATAGAATAAGTTGTTGGGGATCTATTCCTTTTAGTTGCCCAATTATGGGTTTTCTCCCTAAAAGTGTCCTATTTACTTGTCCTTATTGGATACAAGTTTTACTCCTAACAACAGAAATTAACAATGCTCTAAAGCTATGGAGATAATCCTACACTAGGCCCTCTGTGGGTTACCTTATGGAGGGAACTCCAGATATGTTTGGTGAGACTGAGAGGGTAAAAGAGTCACTCTTGTATTGTCTCAGATGGAATGCTTCCTATGTAGAATGATTCTTTGGAATAATTCTTTTTTGGTGGCCTGAACACCTCTCCTTATATACATAAATACAGAGGCTGTGCTAGCCAATCAGAAGAGTTGGCTGCTTACAAATGCCAAGAGATTACTGACTAATGCCAAGAGATTGCTTATAAATGCCAAGGCAATGATTACCAAGCCCAATCATGTGCTTTGTAATCAAGTTGCCTCCTTAGCAACTAAGGCTGTGTCAAAATGAGGTCATGCTATGCATGGCTATGCAGGGCATGGTTACCAGATTGTTTAGTCTCACTGGCACTTGGCTATCTACATAGTATTTAGAGATTTATTAGCCATGTACTAATAGATAGTAACAGAGCTATGCTTTGGGCGAGATATTTAATTTCTCCCCGTTCTTTATGTGAAATATTGAGAAAATTTTGGGAAAGGTTGTTCATATTAAGGGTCATCTGGCCCTAAAGTATTAGGAGATTCTAACTGCAGCAGGTGGTAGAATTTCTTGTTTTTGGGTAGGGGGTTGTTCTGACCATGCATCTAACTAGTTTGGTGCAGGTCATCGTTACATGGTCCACCTGCCAACAATGAGTTGTTGCCCTCTCAACTTCCAAGGCCGAGTACATCGCTGCGAGTGAGGCAACCCAGGAATTACTATGGCTCTGCACTTTGCTTTCTTCACTGAATCACTCCCAACTGACTACAACTCCCCTTCTATGTAACAATCAAAGTGCCATTGTCACTTCAGAGGACCCTACCTTCCATTCCCATCTTAAACATATTGATACATGATACCACCACATTCACCATCATGTCCAACGTTCTTGAGTCAAACTGCACTATGTACGCTCAGCCGACAACCTTGCTGACATCTTCATGAAAGCCCTACCGCACCCCGCTTTTGTTAAATTACACGCCCTTTTGGGCCTTTTGGATTCTATGCACGAGGAGGAGCCTTAAACAAGAGTTCTTTCCTTTTCTTCTTTTCCCTCTTTTTTTTTTTTTTCTTTCTTTCACACATACTCACCCCATCGAGGAGTGTTGGAGCACGTTGGAGCTCACCATGCATGCCTTTTCATAGTTGGTATTCCAATACAATACTTATACCCTTCATCCTCATATTCACCTCTCAACCTGTTTCACTCATGGAGTTGGGGAGTATGTGTCCATTCTTATTCACCTTAGACATGCACTTACAGATATGTACTTTATCAGATCTCACAGTGTGTCTTAGATACATAATATCAACCTGTTTCACTCATGGAGTTGGGAGATCTCACGGCGTGTCTTAGGTTCTAACATTCTGCACTGTATCTAGTCTCTTTTCTACCACAGTGGAATATGTTGTGATCATAGTTCAGGTCGAACCAACGTGATCAGTTGTCATCGGTGGGGACTGACAAATCCTTTCATCAAGTACATTCACATACTACAAAACAACAACACTAGCAGAACACAAAGAATGATGATGGTACATATTCACTGGTTTGACAAGGCTAATGAAATGCGGCAGCTTCAATCCTCCACAGCGACTGAGTGGCTGAGTCACCCTGTTGCAGACCAGGTAAGACCGGTTTGTTCCTGTGACATTCTCATTCTAACTCACTGTGTAACCATGTAGTCCACAATCGCTGAGTCTCTGGCATGCATGTTCACAATGTGTGTCCGAGAACCAATTCTCATAATAGTTATGTCTCCCCGAAAGTGGTTGTCGGCACCGCTTGGCAAGGTATTGGCACGAAGGCGACAGTGCCGCTTGAAAAAGACACAATACTGATAGGTATGTTGTCCTTCATGCATGGTGATCTGACAGTCATGAATGTAAGGCTGAAGCGCAGCTTCTTGCAGAAGGGTCTCTGCTATGGGAAAGCGCAGTGATCCACAAGATGCATCTGCACAGTGGGTGAGCATTTCTACCTGACATGGCCTATACCAGGACGTCAAGTAGAGTCTGCATCGCAGACGAAGCTCTGGACTCTGATAACATGGTGAGTTATTATCTATGGGACCATGGCTGGACTCACAGAGGCTGATGGCAAGATATAAATATGTGAGTTCACCATAGAAATTACTGAAAGCAACAATGGTGACCAGCACAGTGCATAGAAGGGGGGGGATGGTGCTGTCATCACCCATCATTTGTTCCACCCTTAAAACACCAGAGACTCTGGGCCATTCAAGCCCTCCCAAAGACCATCAAAAAGACGCAAGACAATAAGATTAGATACAGATTAGTCACATGGTGGAGCCTGCACTAATTGTCATCACCCAACAAAAATGCAATGATGCTCTGCCAATTGTCAGTGCCCAATGAAAATGCAATGACAGAGATGGGCGCCAACCAAAGATGGAATAAGACAAAAGGATTGTGCCATGTTGTCAGGTCAGCCAGCTGGCATAAAGCAAGGATGGATGGCAGCCCAGTACCCCCATCCATTACTATGTCCACAATGCCTGGAGCATTCACTGACTTGCATACCCCGACACCCGACCACCCTCATTCCCCCATCTCTGGTGTACCTATGCATTCATCATTCATTGACGAACGGATGCATACTCCTGACTCTAGTGCTGCCTCTGTCTCTGATGACCACATGTGTACCCCAACACCAACCCACTCCTGTGCTGCCTCTGTCTCCGATGACTGCATGCATACCCCAATGCCAGCCCACTCTCATTCCTCCTTTATTCAGGTTGAAGACATTCTTTTCAATGAAGATATGCACACTTCACACAAGTGCTGCTCTCATACCCCATCAGAAAATGTACAGACCATCCCACAATGTGACTTTTTCAATGACGAGGAAAGTACAAAACCTGATAATTCCAAACACCTGCCTGTGATGATCTCCAAAGGGACCACCACACGGTTAGCAAAGTATTCCCATCACGAATGATGGCTTATCATTATTCCCATGCAGGCTGCAGACCCCAAAATCAGATATGGAGTCTGTGATGATGGCTGCAGAGGATTCTGGTTCTAATCTTTTATCCATCTCAGAAAGTTCCTCATATGTCACCTGCAGAATCCATGTATAATGTGTACCGGATAGTGAGGTACATCACACTTCAGAAAATTTGCATTAGTTATTGATGTTCTTGTGAGCAATCTCTCGACCATTAGTCAAGCAAGTGTCAATACAATGAGGTTGACTATTCACATTCATTATGGTGTGAGCTGTACGACAGAGACAGGCAGGTGGGCAACTTGAAGAAACAGATACAGGATTTGAATGCAGTACGTGCAACAGTCACTGTTATACTTGATTCTCACTTTCAGTGCGTCAGACACATGACAAGCAATTGAAGGCCATCTCAGAGTCCTCCAAGATCGAATCTGAATACCACAAAAAGACTGTTGAGCTAGAGCTTGAGCACAAGATGAAGATTGCTGAGCTGGAGGAGGTTGTATGGCAGCACAAGAGCATAAGTATGAACATCGTTACTCTGCCCATTCTCTAGCAACATATAACCCTGCAGTCTCAGAACGAGGACCAGGAAGCAGCTGCCATTGAACACAAGAACCAGATCGCTAAGCTACAGCAGGTTATACAGGAGCACAAGAGTGTGGGTATCATCATTTTTGTCTCAACCTGTTCTAACCCACCATCTAGGACCATAAGGCGCTCTGGGCTCAGGTGGACAAGGACATGCAAGCCACTATCAATGAACACAGCAAGGTTACTGAGCTGCAGTGGGCGATACAGCAGGTTGAAAGTGTATGGATTCTCTTTGTCTGCCTAACCTGTTCCAACCTCGTTGTTTAGGAATGCAAGACACATCGGATTCAGATCGACAAGGACCGGCAAGCCACCATTTCACAGCACAAGAACGAGGTTGAAAAACTTCGAAATGATATGAAGGTATACTCTATCTTGTGAAGTGAAATCGCAAGTTGGCTAAATTACCCATGTGTCATATACAGCAGCATGGAGCTGTGAGTATTGACAGCTTATGCCAGCAGCCCAGCCTGGACTGACACACATCCAGGAAAACGAGAATCTCAAATCACAGACCGACAAGATGCAGCAAGCTGCTGCTGCACAGCAGAAAGCCAAAATGGAAAGACTTCAAAATGAGATGAAGGTACACTCAGCCTCAACATTCATACAACTCCGGGTTTCCCTGATGACCTCACTCCAGGCTGACATGGATGCTCGACTCCATGATCTTCTCAAAGAACACCGCGAAAACCTTGCACAAGCGATAAAGCAGCGCGAGCAGGAGCTTGACAAGAAGCTACAGTTAGCTCAAGAAGCAATGTGGGTAGGTGGTGATGGAGGTTTGAATTCCTTGACTGACACATATTTCAGGCAGAAAAGGAAATGGAGATCGCGAACTTGGAACAGCGATATGTGCGGCAGGGCCAACAGGTATTTAATTTCCATACTTCTCTATAGTAGTTCTAATCTTCCTTCTAGAATACTGTTCCGAAGCCTATGCTCCGATCCTCCATGGTGACTGCTGGTACATGCGACCCTATGGATATCTGTCCACCAGATGTGGAACCCCCCATCCACAATCAACCCACTATCAATGCAACCCCGAAACCAACCTTCGTCATCCCAAACCTTGACACCATCAGAAAATTGAGAAAGAAGTGGGGGGTTTCCCGCAAGTCCCATTCAATCGGTGTGCCGGTTGAAGTGCATACTGACTCCTTGTTGGCGATTTTTACTTACAACCTCAAACAGGATGAGGATACATCACACACACCCAGTGTTCAGCGGGCGACCACACTACCCATCAGCACCAATGCATTGGATAGCATCCCTGATGCACCCGTCGATGCTACCATGCAGGCACTCCTGGAGGTCGTCACCAAAGGAGTTGACCTTGCATTCAAAAAAATGTTCGCCAGTGGTTGGTTCTCACCTAACACAAGACTGAGCCCCCGAAGGAGGAAGGCACAGATTGGTGAAGTGGAAGCACTTAAGGCATTAGAATCCAAGGAGGATTGCTGCTTCATATTGGTCAGTCACTCAAAAATAAGGAATTCCTCACTGCTTATTTGATAACAGGAAAAGGTTCGAAACTTCTTCAGGCCAAGTTTGGATTTACCCAAGATATCGAGTTCATGGTACAGGAGCTAGCTGACATTGACGAAGTCTGTATGTATGAGTCGGGAGATGGTCCTGGTCCCAACCTCAAATTGCCCAAGTTTGACCTCAGAAATAACTCAAAGTCACTATGGAATGGTTTGATCATCGACAATCTTCTTAAGGAGATGCAAGATCAATGCCTTGAAGAGGATTGGCCGGTACAGAGGCCAGATTCCTACGTCAGAGAAATTCTTACAGAGCAGTACAAATGGCTGCAGATGAGGTGGCAGAAGGGCCAACCAAAGATCATGGACGATGGCATGGCAGAAACACCCACTGAAACTGAGGCACGACTCATTGTTGAGAGAGAACTAGTACTGAAACAATGCCGCCAAACCACCGCCGTCGAAATGTAAGTACCATTTTCTCTAACTGCTACTGTCTTAATCATCTGTCTTTAGAAATACGCTTGCAGGGCTACCATCCTGGACCATATCATCAAATTAAAGACGGAAGCGGGCGAGGATAATACTGATGTCTGGAAGTGGCTTCAAGAGGTAATCCAGGCACTTGGCAAGCACGGGATGAGCTCAGAGGAGAGTGACGTTGAGAATGAAGTTGAGCAAGTCCTTCGTGTCAAATGTGTGTCCTGGCGTCATGGCATTGAACATGAACTGGATTTCTTGGACCTCCAATACATATATAGTCAATGTCAACATTGCAAGTTGTGGTAGCTACAGTATAGTTTATTTGACCAGCTTTACCTGATGTGTGTACTTCACGATCTCCCTGTGTGCACCCACTTTGTGTGCCACCACGAAATCATTGTGTGGAAAATATACCCCCACTGTGTGTCATGGTGCAGTCATTGGGCAGATAATATGGTTTGAGATCATATAACAAGTATTGGCGCACATTTAGTACACTGTCCAAACTTCAAATTTAGGAGCAAGACTAATTGTTCACTAATATATCATATTTTGCCCATCATATTAACTATGATGAAACTTTAACTATTGTCCAAGCTGGCTTGTGAATCCTCAACTTGAAGTTTGCACCATTGTATGAGTTGTGGCTAGATTTCAAATTTCAAACAAGTTAATATATTGGTCAATACACCAAATTTCAGCCAACATCTAGAGGTTCATTCAGACATGAAGTTCAGGCATTTTTTGAATGTTAAGTTCTATTCGAAGTACAGGATTGACATTTAGTTAACAATTCAGACCTGTCCTAAATCCCAAAAAATCTGTTGTGTAACTACGCTGCCAAATTTCTATTTTGGTACTCTTTTCGCCAGATTGAGGGTCACTGTCCATAATAGGTTATTGACCCCTCTTGTTTCAGGCATGTTTCAAGATATCTGACGACCACATCAACAGCACCGTCGAACTACACCACTTTGTTGGTGAGTGACAACCCTTTTCAAAACAAGCATACTATCACTCATTACAACACCGCTTGGTTCAGTTTGCTATTTGTTCTCTCAACTACTCAGCAGGAAACCTTGACACTAGATGCTCAAGTTCAGAGCCTTAGTGCCGACAAAATGTGAATGCTTTCTCGTCGCTCTTTTACTCTTCGCGCTGTTCTCACTGTTTAAATCAGCCATTGGTGTTCGAGAATTACGTGCTTCACACTTAGTTCTGGAAATGCTGTTCAGAAATATGGCTATGGGTCACTGGGCGTCGAAGCCCCAGATCTGGACTCTCCAATCTGGATCTTCCATCACCTGGATTTATTAGACACGCTGCCAGTGGTCCCACGTGATACATTGACGCAAATTTGACAATGACAGAGAGCTCCCAAAAGTCTTTGATGGCATGGATAGCAGAAACGGCCTCCTCTGTCATTGGTGTGTACTCACGGAATGGTTGAAGACCACCTAAGACTGGTTATAGAACTAGGCAATGACAGGCTTCGGGAGGAGCAGCACCGTGAAGCGGAGGAGCGTCTTGATGCGAAGGATGGAAAGACCAGTGAGGAGGACAAGGTATTCCTTGAATGAAAGCTGTGCAATGATGGACCATGAGTTCACCAAGCCAGACATAGTGCTCAGCGGATACAGGAAACAATGCCTGGCAAAGAGTAAAATCGGTCACAAGTAAATTGGCAATCAGCCTGGCAGGGACCAAGGCTAGTATTGAAAGCTAAATTGCCCTGCCACAGACACATCAGGTTAGTGAGGCAAGAGAGAACAAGTGGCAAACTGACCTGAGTGATGCCATATTAATGAGTGGTAGTATACTTGTTTACCGATAGACATTTCTGAAAAGGGTTGTCACTCGTCAAAAAAGTGGTGTAGTTGACATCACAAAAATAGCTGAGACATGATATTTCCAGATTGTAATATACATATGCCCAGTTGGAATTGTCATAGTAACCTTGCACATCACTGGATTTTCATTGGCCAGTATCAGCCAGTATCTCGCAATTTCCAAGGGCGCTGTAGTAGTCCCGGTGCTGTGTTCCTAACATGGGATCGATTTAGATGACATATTTTGTACCTCTGATGATTCCATGTATTCTCGTCCATTCCGACTGAAGCTGAAGCACTGACACACAAATAGATGCATCATCTTCACGACATGAGCAGCTATTCCATTACATCAGATAAACTGCTAAACCTGAACATGACAGATCCTTCTAGAACACTGGGAGAGCGAGAAAGCAGGGTATGAATGACAGCAGGAGCAATGCTAATGGGTTGGGTATGAATTCAGATGAGTTGAATGTGCAATGAACCCGAACACGAAGGATACTTCTAGAATGCAGGGAGAGCAAGAAAACAGTGTATGAACGATGGCGAGAGCAATGCTGATAGGCTGTTCTAGAACCGTACCAGTATTTTCGGAATGCACCATAAAATGTCAGCACACTTGTGGCATGACACTCAGGTTCAACATGTCGCTCACCAGTCATGATGAGGATGAGGGTGGTGCCAGTGCAACAGGATGGCGTTGCTACCATATGTGATTGACTGGTCAATACCCCAGTATTGGAATGCAGGCGAGGTTGCTGTGATGGGAAGGTAATACACAGAGCCATTGAATGATGGCTGTGTCACTAATGCTGCCAAATGTGAGCTTTCCATTGCTGGTTGAATCGCTGGCTACAGTGGCCAGTACGGAGAAAACACCAAGCACCTCCTCGTTCTTCGAGAGGAAAGGTTGTCCAATACTGTAGGGACCGTTTCAGTATTGCTGGCTGTACCCTGAGTCTCAGGCTGGTCTGGGTAACTCTATCAATCAATATGGTGTGTGGACGTCCCTGTGGCTTCCCAAAATTGGTGTTTCTTGGGAGAAGGCAGATCAACCAGTTTGCCACATGTAAACTGATCTTCATCATTGTGGGAGGGGGGCTCCTCCTTGTCTAATGATATCTACATGTCATACTCAATCAAATGAGTCATAATGAAGCTCAGAGCCACTCACCTTCCCGGGACGCTTTTTAGACTTTATAGGTGTGTTTCTTCGGGCAGCAGGCTTGGGTGTCGTTGGAGTGAGACTCCCTACAATGTGAGGAGTTCAAGGTAGCAGGGCCTGGAATCCCAGGCCGTTCAGCAAGAATGGAGATCACTAAGTCTTCATCATTGCTTTCGGACGGTAGCTAGGTGGTAGGGTGCTCAGCAGGATTCCAGATAGTATGAGGCTTTCCGACTGGTCAATCATTGGGGTCACCCAACTTGCCACAGCTGAAATTTTCTGGAGTACCATGTACGAACTCAGTAAGGGAAATTAGAGCTTGACACCCACTTGATGCCCCAATGCAGGTGATAGAGTGGGATAAGTCAGCAGTCTGCATGAAGATACAAATTCCTTCCCACGCCTCAACTTTATCTTGAAGGCCTAGTAACCCCTAAGTCAGCATGTTGTGAAACACAACCACTGATAAAGAGGCACCCTCTAGCCTGCAACCTGACCCACTGTTTGATGAATTCTCCCATTTCCTTGGGCATTTTATTCCAATGCTCGTCTGCCATGCTATTGTAATCCCAACACTGCAAGTGGCATGTCAAGATTTGGATATGCTGACCCTGGCGCAAGTTTTCGGCACTGTCTCATGCCTCTCCACCATCACACTTGTGTTTGGCATGTTAGCTGGTGCTGACAACATATGGGCATGTGCTGTTGCATGGTGTGGCATGTTTGACCATATATATGTCATGCTACTATTATGGTACTCTCATACCTTCCCTGATGGGACAGGTACATTGTTTTTCCTATACATCAGGAAAACCTCAATTTGTTTAATGACGATTTAAATACTCTTAAACAGTTAAGTTCACCTAAGACAATTAAGCCAGGTGGCCAACTTACTCTCTTTCTTAATTGGTCTTAATGAAAATTTATTACCATCATCTAACTCATCTCAAGTGATTGAAGTAATTACTACATGTAAATTCATTAAGACAATGATAATATTTTACAGACAGTTAAGATGCTTTATAAATGAGGGAATGTCAACCTTTAATAGTAACATGAGTTTGTGTGCATTCCCATTCATGTTTGCATGGTTCGCATTTGCATGTGAGGGGGGGATGAGGGTTAATGCATGGGCGAGCAGCACGAGTGTGGGGGTGAGGGTGAAACAGTGAGGGTGTGCGCATGTGCAAGAAAGGTGATGGGGGGAAGCATGTCACAAGCATGGGGACGAGGATGAGGATGAATAGTGAGGGTGGGAGCATGGGCAAGAAAGGTAATAGGGGGTGTGCACGCCATGAGTGCAGGACGAGGGTAAATCTGTGGGCAAGCGGCGGAAGTGTGGGGGTGAGGATGAAACAGTGAGTGTGAGTGCATGAGCAAGAGAGGTGATGGAGGGGGAAGCATGTCGCGAGCACGGGGACAAGGACGAGGGGGAATAGTGAGGGTGGGAGCATGGGTGAGAAAGGTGACAGGGGGCGTGCATGCCGCGAGCGCAGAACGAGGGTAAATCTGTGGGCAAGCGACACGAGTGTGGGGGCAAGGATGAAACAGTGAGGGTGAGTGCATGAGCAAGAGAGGCAATGGAGGGGGAAGCACATCATGAGCACAGGGACAAGGACGAGGGGGAATAGTGAGGGTGGGAGCATGGGTGAGAAAGGCGACAGGGGGCGTGCACGCCATGAGCACAGGATGAGGGTAAATCCGTGGGCAAGCAGCACGAGTGTGGGGGCAAGGGTGAAACAATGAGGGTGAGTGCATGGGCAAGAAAGATGATGGAGGGGGAAGCACATCGTGAGCATAGGGACAAGGATGAGAGTGAATAGCGAGGGTGGGAGCATGGGTGAGAAAGGTGACAGGGGGCTGCGAGCGTGGGGACAGGAGTGAATGCATGGGCAAGCAAGTTGGCTTTGATCGAGACAAGCGTCAGTTGGATCATAATCAGGGAATTGTTGACATCTTCATTCAGGATATATCTGGAAGACAGGCAGTGTGAACATGCATTCACAGAGCAACAGAAGAGCAAGCATCACTTACCTGTAAAATGCAGTCTCATCTGTTAAACACCTGCAAAAACTGACTGCACCTCAAATGGAACATAAACTGTGGGTAAATGCTCAAGTTGTCCATCAACCTAAAGCTCGCTGGGTCTTCCTTCCTATAGTCTGCAAACTTTTGACACAACCAGATGAGCATACAATCCAACCACCTCAACATGTCTGAAGAATCGTTGATCTCGGCCTTGAAAACTGCTATTCTGGCCATCAACATGGCCACTGCTTCCTGATCAAACAAAGCGGCGATGCTTGGTGATCCTGCTTCTGCAAAGTTATGTGTGATGGTCATCACCTGCAAGCGCTGCTGACCGGACGAGTGTTGATAGTGAGTAACGAATTGGACAAGGCCACGTGAACCGGGCTGGAGAGCCTGACCAGCGGGTGTGACGACTTCGAAGTAGACTGCAACAGAGGTTCAAGGGGTAATGCAGTTCAATTTCCATGCTGAAGCTTGACCAATAACGATCTTGGTCTTGCCCACACAAGCTGACTTCTTGCCAGCAGATATGGCATGACCAATCAGGCCGGAAACTAGTTCCTTGGTAGTCTATGGTGGTGCCTGAGATCATAGGACATAATATATGAAGTGAAGAACCAAGTACCTGGACGTCAAAGGTAGCATTGAAGCCCATTTGGAGGAAATCTTGGTCATCTTTGTTGAATGCACAAAGGAAACTTTGCTTGAAAGTCGAGGTGGCAAACGAATCAGAGAGAACAATAACACCATTGGTTGGATTGGGCAATGACTTCATTTCCAAAAGACCAACTTGATCCAGGCAACCAGCGAACAAATTGATGATGTGGCCATTGTTTGATGCTCTCTTGGTGAGACCCTCATAGAACTATGGATAAAGTTGAGTTAGACGGGCAACGTAACTGGAAAGCGAATGCATATACCTTGACAGAGCGCTTGTAGTAGTGCTTTATGCTATTGTGCTTGATATCATGATGTGAACAGATCAGTTCTTTCAGCTTGTTGCTCACCACCATACCAGGACCCTCGGTAGCAGGACCACCAGTGAAGAGCAGGAGACAAGCACCCATGTTAGGATATGTGGTCTGCCAGGACATTATGAGCAATGAGCGGTGTGAGACAAAGAGCACACCAACCTCCAACAAGCCAACAGCAGCACTGATAGCTATACCGGTGCAGCGAAGAGGATGCTTGTCGTTGGCCCCAGGCCATGGGTCACGTGCGAGGGTTTCAAAAATGCCGGTCAACTGGAACTCACACTGTTGAATGGGTAGGAGGAAACGAGCGGCACCGAAAGCTTGCTGTGGCATTGGGTGACCAGGACACAGGGCAGCACGAGTGGTTGTGCTGAGGCCAAGCATGTCCTGGATTTGCTTGGGAATATATTCCTTACCACAGTGGAAGACATAGTAGGACTTGCTACATTCAGCATAGCCAATTTCATAGACTTGTGTCTGGATGGACATGAGCAAGGACAAGGGTAAATGGGGAATGAGACGTACCATGGTGCCATAGGTGATAAGACTGATGAGGGCATAGGGTGGGAGCAAGCTGAGGCTGACAATGAGGGCATCCTGGAGGGCTTTCAGATCTTCCTCGTTGAGACAGGTGTTGATGACAAAAAGGAAGATAGGGGGCACCTGGACTGGACAGGTTAGGGTATACTCAATGGTGGTGTATTTTGGGAACAGACAGTTCAGTGGGCGGGTTTGTGTTTGAGATGTCCTTGTAATGTGGTGAGAAGCATTATGGGAGAGACAGAAGGGACATGTTCAGAGTTTTCCATGGACGTCAATTTGGCTGCAAGGGGATGAGAGAGGATGGGAGAAAGGGTGGGTAATGAGATACCAGCAAGGATTAAGAATGGCACAACACAGGGGCTTGCACATGACTCACTTGTAGAAGATTAGAGATAGATCCCCATGGTGCTTGAGGGGAGTGTAGAGGGCAGATATGGGCACCACTGTTCAGGGGGCAAGTGCAGTGCGAGCATGGGGACGAGGAAGACAAGGGTGACAATCGGTAAGGGCATGTACTACAGGAAATCGAGACACTCACAAAGTGAAAGTTCAAGACAAAATTTCGAAGGAGTGATGATCAGCAAACTTGTTCATGTAGTACCATTTGAAAGTGTTAAGGGAGGTATCAAAACTAACCATGGGATGGATGAGATTTGAGTTGCCGAATATAGATAATAAGTGTACAGCACGGAAAATGGAGTCAAGATGAATGACAGATAATTCGTGTGATCTAGCTTTGATCAAGGGGTGTACCATCTAAAGTCCCATAGTGTCGTCCAGCTGAGAGCCAATGCACTTATACCAGTGGACAAGTACACAGGGGTGGGTGTTGTTGAGGAATGGAAAGGAAAAAAAAAACAAAGGACTCGGGCAACTTCCATGCCATTGATGCTGTTGGGGCCATTATCTGTGTCAACAAGTACGGTGTCATAACGAGCAGCTCCACATCACCATGATGGAGTTGCTCGTATGTGTTCACAATGCATACCTCCAATTCTGCTCAGGTCACTTGGTGTGAAGAAGGTGGCCATGGCAGAATGGAAAACATTCAAATGCCTCCCGTAAACTGGCATTCGCCTTAGCGGCACATCAGCAGAGGACTGATGCCCATCAGGGTGTAGCTGGTCATAGAGAAAGTGGTGAATGAGGGTTGCAAGCTCGGGAATGTTGAGCTCTTTGGTGAGATCTGGAATGGTTTGAGTGCGATGATGCTCTTCACAATGTTTCAGAGAGACCTGTCAATGGGGAAGATGCACTCATGGATCGTCCTGGCCAGCCGAATATCACAGAGGACCTGTTCTCCCTCCACTGCACCGTCTTTGTCATCACTCTCTCCTCCTGTCATGTTCTTCTTCAGCAGCATGACCAGCCTGCCGATCGGCATTGTTTGAATTGACAGTTTGCGCACCACCAGGACCAGAATTGCGGTCACTGTGTGTGATTTCATTGCCGTCCGTGTCAAGTTGTCCCTCTGCCATAGTGATAAACGATTCAAATAATGATCCATTAAAAGTAGCTTGCTTACCAAAGTATCGAAGATGAGACAATGTGGAGGGTTCTATGAGCATTCCATGGGCGGTAAAATCAACTAGTGAGGCAGCTAGTTTGTCCATCCTCTGGTTTGTGAGTAAAACTTGTTTTAGTGCGTTGAACTTGTTTGAACGCTGATATGGTTGCTTGACAGCCTGGATATCCTTTGACTCAGTAATGGAGGAACAGAGCCCATTAGGGGCGCCGAAAAGACGGATGAGTTCGGGGTAGTGTTTCATTGCATGCTGTTGGGGGAGCGCAAAGTTTGACCGGACGCTTGTCGAGATGAAAATTTCACGATATTCATGAAAGCGCTTCAGGGCATCTTCAAGGTCCTTGGGCGTATCCTCAGTGATGATGTCATGGCGAGTGATGTAGCAAAATTCTAGGAAAGTGTGGAACGCATGGACCATATATCTGGAACATAACCCTCAATGGCATTGATGTAGACCTTCATAAGTGCTTTCGAATCATCACCAGTCCATTGCGAGAAGCCTTGTCCTTCTGCACAGCGACAAAGGCCTGAAAATGGGGGGATGACAGCGATCCTGTTGTACACATTAGTTGGTTTGCACAGATTCATACAACATTGAATTGTATTACCTTCTATTGATCTCATCAAGAATCTCCTTCGCGCAAGCAGATCCGTGAGTTTTTTTGAGGTAACTACACACCCAGTCGACAAGGTGGTCCTTGAAAACTCCTTTGATGAGTTGATGGAGTAGATCTGGGGCGAGTAGTGCATAGATATCCGAACGGGGGAAATTGCTCGTAAAAAGCTGGGTGATACATCAGTAAAGTTGAGCTGATGTGACCATAGACAAAGAGACAAACAATTATATTCACGACTACTCCCCATTCATCCCATAGTGTACCAGGGTCAACTTCTTCACTTATTGCTTCAAGGAGTTCTCATGTGCGATTCACGTATTCTCCATCGAGATCCCAGGGAAATCCAAGGCATCTGAAATCGAATTAAGGCATGAATAGATGGAGTACTGTAAGTTGCGAATTACTACATACCGTCCACACCAGTTCCGCATGATACCTGCCAGGACCACTTGCTTCTCGTAGTCCGCGATGTACGGTCCTAGTCCATATATAACTTTTCTGTACTGACCGTCTGTGCACATGGTAATCTCTGGGACCGTCATGCCTGGTTTGAGCATTTTGAGGATCTTGGATAGGGAGGAATGGAAAAGCTGTTTCTTGGAGGTTCGGAAACATGCATCATTGGCATGTTTTTTCGTTGCTATAGGAGATAATGCAAGGCCTTAGTACTAGTACTATGCAAATAAGCTGTCCGAATTACTCTTAGCTATGGCAAGAAAACCGACAAGCATAACGGCATTGCAGTGGGCACAATGGATATTGTTGCAGACGTTCCCAATGGATAGGTAGATGGGATAATAATCATTCTGTCCAGTCGCAATGGAAACCGTCATTTTGTCACTGCCAAGGATGATTGGCACAAAAGTTGAACCATGCATCTCTGGATCTTGAGCAATTATATCCTGACCACGAATTAGCAAACAAATACAACGAAACTTATCTGTCTGTACTGCTTGATTCCAGGCCCAATCTGCAGACATGAGATCATGCCAGTGGCGGCTGTATGTTCCATCAGAATGTTCCTCCCACTTGCGGTATGGGGCATAATCAATTTCATCCTTGAAGTCCGGGTTCTTAAGGATGTTTTGGATGAGTTTACATGGGTCTCAGAAATGGAATTCGTACAAGGCATCCATCCATGGAGTGGCATCATCAGTTCTATCTCCAGTGTAGCTGATTGAATGACTGTTCCATGGTACATCACATCAATAGTGTTGTATAAATCTTGATGGTTGGCAAAGGGAGGCGAGTCACTGTGAATGGCCAGGGAAACTCCCCACAGATGGAGTGAAGTATCAATTTTCTTGGCCGACATCTCTACCTGTGAGAACACAAAGTGTGTGGTCTCGAATTCCAGCTGGTTGCGATAAGGTGTCCAGTTGTCATTGGATTGTACAGGAGGCAGAGGCAGAGGCATGGCTGGATTAATAAAATCCCCAGCTTCGTTACAGATGTGTCCTAATAATCCAAAGTCAACAATAGGATGGAGTAGGCGATGAAAATGTACTGTCTAACAATAGGTGATAATCCCGAGTAAAGTGTTGTTGACCAATTGTGGCTCCACCATGTCAAGGCTGACCGTGCTTCGGAATACAGAAGGTGTGCCCGGTGTGCGGAACGCTGGTGTTGAGTGAGAGCTGATTTGTTCTTCAGCAGCTGCTGGCAACCAGAGTGTACATAGGGTATCTGAGAAGTGGTGAATGCTCGCTGGGGATGGGGCATTGAGAGCGAGCTTCAAGTTCAAATGTGGACAAATAGTTAGAGTATTATGGCACAGTGAATCATAAATACCAGGACTAACAAGTACATGTTTTTTTTCCTGCCGCCTGTCCCACTGGAATTCAAGTTCTACTTGCTTGCCCCTTCCACTGTCATTGTCTCTTCATTCTTGAGGCCGACAATGGTCATGACTCAAAAAGATAACGCTACAAAGTGCGTCGCTCAACCTCTGCTCAATGCAAAACGCAAGCACCACACCAAAGCTGAAATTGAAGCTAACAAGCAGTGCCTTGAGGAGGAGTGCCAGAAGGCTGAAGAAGTACGTCGAGCTGGGAATGAACACATTGCCAGTATCCAGGACAAGCAAGCATTAGAAGAAGTCAAGGCGAAAGTTGCAGTGAGGCCCCGACCTCAACCTCGACTGGTGCAGCCCACCTCAAAGGGTCAGCCATCAATGACACTGGATGAACAAAGGACAAAGAAGCTACCAATGATTCCACGGGATCACTGATTCAGTAGCAATGGCGAGGACGATGGACACAGGAGGAGAAGGTTGTTACATGAGAGTGTAACTCTAGACTCTTTGGGTCGTACTATCCAAGTATGACGGACAACTTGGCACAGTGTTGTCCTAAGTCAAGGGCTGGCCTTGAGTAGGAGAAGAAGGTATGAGCCAGTGTGAAACAACCAATCAAATGCAAGCAAATGAATTCAGGTCACCACCGAATGTCAACCAGAGAATAAGAGAGGGGAGACTACTGAGTCCGACTTGAGAGGGAAAACCCAAGAGAACTAGACTGGGGATGCCAGTACTAGCCTTGGGGTTTATATAGTGATCAGCTACTAGTTGGTACATGTGTGTATCGGATCTACCGATGTAGGGCATAGGGTAGCAGAGATTAAGTACATGTGGCATAACATGAGGTAAAATGGAAGAGAAGCATGACATGCTGCAACAGCAGGCTGTGGCAGAATGGAAGCGAGCAGAAATGAAAAGAAGCGTGCACAGCACGGAGATGAACGTGGGAACAAATATAACTATATACGGTCCGTTGCACAAGTGCAGTGTGTATCCTGTGACTGATGGTCTAGCCTGCACAGTTGAATGGAAATAAAGGGTCAGGTGACCTGGTCATGTGATCATAAAAAGAGGAAGCAAACGACTAAGTCCATTGTATGCATGTAGCATTGTTACCGATCGTAACACAGTGAGGGGAGGATCAAGCGAGATGACAATTGCAAGGAGCTTTGAGAATACACTGGATTGTGTAGATCAAGGTTAGAGTTACATACAGGAGCGAGGTGAATATATATACCCTGCCATACCAGCCTTAGGGCAGGTTAAGACATAATAGGAAATACTAGATATGGTAACTCGGGAGAAGCAGAATCAGATAGGAACAGAACAGAATGGAAAGACTCAGGAAGTATCGGGGAGGATAGGAACTACGAGGCTGTGTACAAGAGAGCACAGCTGAGGACATATAAGTCTGAGAGAAGCAGTGAAAAAAGAACGAACTAGACTTCTGAGAATAATTTGGTCTGAAGGAGCTCTGCCCAGATATCATCTGGGAGTGATGGTTCTGTGAAGAGGTCATCCCAGAGACCTTGTCCTGGATGGTCCAATAGGCAAGCAGTCAGAGAGGGAGGGAGAGAGAAGGAAAAAGGCCGGTCTGCTAGGTCACTTGTAACAAAGGTGAGGAGTTGCGACCAAGGAAGAAACTGAGAAAAATGATGCATCATGATGTGGTACATGTCTTGCATCAAGAAGCCCGCGAGGCTGATTCTGGAACTCCATCTGATGGTGATGGATTAGGAAAGTTCAACATAACAAATTGGTTCATACCACTTTCCTTTAATGTTCATCATGTTGTTATTGACCAAACCCACACTTTTTTTCTGGAATCTTATTAGCAAATGCCCGGACGATGATCCCAAAGAAGAGTTTATCGGTTATATGAATCAGTGGATCACCAACTCCTTGGACACAAATGACAAGTCAAAACAGTCATCGCAACAAATCATAATTTCTTCAAACGCTGCCAGCAGCACGTGCTTTTCTTCATTTTTAGGCCCACACGCAACATCAACAACAGCTTGTTCTTCTGCTCTTCAACCCCCTGCAAGTTCCTCATCAGCTCCATTCAGTGTCAAAGTTGAAGACGAATCTCCCACAGTCCTATTGGATGACGATGATACTGTGGAATGTGAAGCTGTGCACTCACTCTCCAATGTGCACAAGTCTCTCCCACTCGATTTGCAGATAGCTCGGTTACATTCAGTACATCATTGTGTTACAATAATACTGTATGAGGTACATAACTACGATCCAACTTAGGATAGAAGTATCAATTACAGCCTGCCTCCGTTCACCTAGAGACTGAGAGTCACTCCCATGCCTGTCAAGGCTGAGCCCATCGATGTTCCCATGGACGCCACATTTGCCCTCTTTGGCTCAGCTGATGACTTGATAATTACCACCACTTCTGTTAAATCCAAGTCCATCAATGTTCCCAGGGACATTACATCTGCCCTCTCTGGCTCAGCTGATGACCTGATAATCATTGACTCTCCTCCTGTGGCCACCATTACACTCGCAAGTTGGAAATGGGCAATGACGGTAAGTGACCTACGTATAGAGATGAGTCTGGATTGATGGAAATCATATTATTTAGATTGAAGCTGCTAGTCATGGTGAAGCACCTTCCTTGAAGTGTTCATGTGCAAAGCCTTCTTCAACCCAAGGCGTCGAATACTCTACAAGAAAGCCAAAGTACAACAACTCCCACCTTCCCCAGGGTGCGATGATTGATAACAAATGGCACAGTATTTTAATTCCGACTTATGCAAAGTGGAATGGAATGTTGAATACGTGCTGGGGTACTAAGAACTCATCTGAGGTCAAGGTATTACAACTACTGTGGAACATTATCTACAAGAACAAGATTCCCACGACAATTCAAAGTGACGATCTGTTCCACACCGTCGTAAGTACTCAGTTATGCGGTGCTGTCTCGTATAGTGCATGCTGACACTCCCACAACAGGCTACTCAGAGGATGACAGAGTGGGGGGGAGGATTTGTGTCTGCAAGTATCGTGATGATCTACAGCTTAATCAACTCTAATGAAGCATTCAATTCTCCTGAAAGACAATCTGAACTAGCAAAATTCTGGCTAGAAGGTAATTGTTTTTTTGTTCAAGGATATCACCGGTGAAGCTGTGAAGGTGAGGACTGTATTAGACACATATGCTATGCTAGATCTCAGCCTGCCACCAACATACTAACTCCATTCCATAGGACTACAAAGGGATGTGGAAATCCCAGTTTGTACTGCAAACATTTTCAGCGCACATGCATTTCATTCAAGGTTCCATGGACATCCCAATCGAGACAGGATTGAAAGACAAGCATAGTTATCCGAAAGTGGCACTTTCATTGGCTGGTGTTGTGGTAAGTTTTTCATTGCTGTTCTTCTTGGAGATATGTATTATAAGCATTACAGGTGAAATGAACATTCATTTTACTCCGGGATAAGGCACTCACCTTTGAGATTGTCCCTCCAACCAGAAACGGCAAGCAGAAAGCCACTGCGAATGAGAAGTGGAAGGTGAATATTTTGGCTGAGATGTTCAAGAAAGATTTTTGACGTCATGAAACTGCACGCTATCTGTAAAGTGTCGAAAGAATCCCACCAAAGGTGTGGGACAGCATCATCAAGGCTTCGCTCCAGTTAGCGGAGGAAACTGTACAGAGGCCTGGACATGGAACATTGAGTGACAATAAAGATGATGACCCGAAGGTGTCCAGCAACAACAACAATGAGAAACTCAATGACCTCATGATGTACCGCTAAGGTGTTGCCCTATTCATTCTCCTTTTGGTTTGTCCTATTTCTCAAAATTGCATGCCAACAGCAGCCTCCATGAACGGTGAAATCTTTGAAATGCTGTCTTCAGTCGCCACTGAGCCCCTGGGGCTTTGTATTTTGTCTTGCAATATTTGTCTCTTCCTCCTCGCTCTTTATGGTCCTCACTGCAATTTCTTCGTACACCACTTTAATTCCCTTTTTTGTTATTGTTGATTCCTTCTATTTGTTTCTGAACCTTTCTGCTTCAGTCTCGTCCCCTTTCATTTTGTCCCTAATGCTGTCATAGTGATTAATTTGCATCATCAGTCATGGTAAAGCCTCATGTGCAGACATGAAAGGGAACGTGTTGTGTGTTCCCTTTCATGTTTGCATATGAGTGCCATACTTGCCTCGCCCACACATTTATTGATGCTTTTACAGGATATTACATGAGTAAGTTTGCTGATTGTCACACCTTCAACATTTTCAGCTTTTCCTTCGTAAGTGTTGATTTCT
>JBBPND010000034.1:0-43129 GCA_038090655.1 Gastroboletus turbinatus
CACAAACTCAACGTGGCCGAAGTGGACTGTGAACAACACAAGGCGCTTTGCACGAGCCAGGGCGTCACCGGGTTCCCGATGATGTTCTACTACGCCCACGGTGCAAAGACCGAATACACGGGCGGAAGATCCTACGACCAGCTAGTCTCTTTTGCTGACAAGGCTTCTAACCCGTGCGCTTCTTTGCTCTCGTCGTCGTCATACGACTCATATACCCCTATCAGAACAATGCAGGTGATCGATGCGCCGGAGCTGGAACAAGCTGTGCACGACAACGCAGTCATGTACCTCTTGCTCCACGACGCCTCCGATCCCCGAGTCGTGGTAAGTGACCTCGGATTAGCACGCTCCCGACCACTCAACGACCCGGCGACCCTAATAGAACGACGTCGCCAAGAGCTCACAAATCCTCTTGGGTTCCCCGTCCATCTACGTCTCCACCTCCCCAGAACTCTTCCGCAAATACAACGTCCGACCAAACGCCCCCTCGGCGCTTCTCGCGTTCAAAGACAAGGACGCACGGGAACCCGTTTCGGTCTTTTACCCGTCCCCCGCTGCCGCCGCCGACGCACTTCATGCATGGCTCTACGCCCACCGCTTCCCGTCGTCGTTTGAGCTCTCCAAGGACGTATTCCAACAGGTCATGTACGCCCCACACAAACCTCTCGTTCTCATCGTCGCTACGCCACCAAGCCAACGCACCGCCGTATCCGACAAGCTGCACGACATTGCTCAAAAGTGGCGATTACGCACGCGTCGAACGGACGCGTCGTCGTCGTCGTCGGGCGAGGGCGTGGGTGCTGGAACGCGGGACGTGGTGTTTACGTGGATGGACGCGGGTCAGTGGGGCAAGTGGTTAAAGGACATGTATGGGCTCAAGACGGGAACGGAACCCGAGATCGTCGTGGCCGATCACGACGTTCGTACCTCTCGCTTGGCACGTCTTGGTCGCGCTGATTTCTCTTTGGTAGCGTCTGGTGTACTACAACAAGGACGGCGCGGGCCACGCGATCGCGTTGAACTCGGTGAGCGTCGGGTCTGCGTTGGAAGCGGTGTTGGCGGGTACCGCGAGTCCGAGAGAGTCTCGGAACGTGCTCGAGCGGGCTGTACAGGTAACGTTTTTTTTCCGCCCCCGCCGCTTTGTGAACTTGTTTAATCTCGTCAAACAGTCGCTCAATGCGACGTTCGTCCAACTCGAGCGGTCGATCGTTGCACATCCGTACAGAACGGCGGTCGTCGTGTTTGGTTTTATATGTGGTGTCGTCTTGGCGCTTCGTATGGTGCTTATGGACGAGCCTGCGGCGGATTGGGAGGCGGAGAAACGGTATGCCAAGGGTGGTCGGTTGGATTGATCTCTCCCTCTCGCGCCCCGTTGTATATGCTATCTATATTACTTATCTCGTTTGATCTCTGGGCTTCAAATCGATATTTCACTCTACTGTTCGTTCCATCCCAGCATTGATAAAGTGAGATTGCGTGCGTGAGTAGAGTATGCAAATGCTTGGTATGATACAGCAAAAAGGGGGGCAAAGACGTCGTAACGGTACAAGTATATGTAGGCGTGGCGGTATACATGTCAGACAAATAAACAAGACGAGCAGATTAAATGGACCCATGAATTAAATGGCCTTTTCACCGCCCGATTTTTTTTTGGGAACGAGACGCCGAACACGATGCATTCGTGCTGCCCTTCTAATGTGTGTCCGATGCAGCAATGAATGGCATCGATCGGGGTCCCTTGATGCAGAATATAACCAAATGCTGTAAACAAAAGTCTATGCAACGAGAGACCCATCAAGGCGACTCGGACTCGGGCTGTTGTTGCGACTGTGTCCCCCAAGGCGCGACCGAGTCGTCCAGCATGATACCTCGTATCCGGTTATACACCGCTTCTGGGAATTGTCTGACAATGACAGGGGTCAACACGGCCAGTTCTCGTTTGCACGGGCGACGTACCGTTGTTTCAACCGTTCGAGCAGGCCAATCGCACGATCTCGGTCGCCATTACCCAGTTCTGCGCGGAACATGGCTTCCCATGTCGAAGGCTAGGGCGCGATAAGTAACGGAATGAAAGACGGCCCGTACGCTGAGAAACTCACCTCTCTGTACGAGACCGAGTTTGGCGATACCGGAGGCGTAGGAGCAGAGGAAGCGGAATCGTGTGGGACGTGGTTGCCAGGAGCGGCGACACCGCTAGCAGGATCTGCCAGGCTCTCAAAGATGGCCCGCGCCTGCTCGATCGCACCGTCGGCAGCATATCCCTTGATCAAGAGGTTCGCAATGTACGCCGTCATATGGACGCTCGTTGCCTGGAGCCGATCGAGATACTGCTGTGCGAGATCCATCCGCTTGCGCGTCACGAGCACGTTGATCAGAGATTCGTAGGAGACGGCATCAGGAAGGGGTGTAGGACCACGCTGGGACGATCGGTGGGAGGAGATGGATTCGAAAACACTGATGGCCTTGTCAGTGTCCTTCATGACGCAGCCGTAAGCGTTGATGAGTGCCGCCCAATGGCTGCCTTGAAGACGGACGTGGGGGTTCGACTCGACACGCTTAAAGGTCGCTTCCACGGCAGACACGTCAACAGGTTCAATGGTTCCGTATGCATCGATGAGGAGCTACAACACATGTCAGACCGGGTGAATGGGAAAAACATGAACAGCTTACCTTGTACGTGTGCGCCGAAGGCTGAACATTAGCCTCGGTCATCTTGTTCAGGTAGAACAACACCTTCTCCCGGTCCGGCTTCGTATGTGTGTACAGTTGCATCATCGTGTTGTAGGGCGGAATTCGAGGCTTGAAGTTGGGCTGACTGGCCATCTCGTCGAACAGCTGCTCGGCGGCAATGGCGTCGCCAACCCTCGCGCACGCAGCAATGACAGCACCGTAGGTGATCGACGAGGGGCGCAGAGACGTGTTGGACTTCATCTGTTGGAAGAGCTCGAGTGCAAAGTCTGCCTTACGCGCCTTGGCAAGCTTGGAGATGATCGTGTTGTAGAGGTAAACGTTGGGCTTCGTTCCAAGCATCTGACATTCCGCAAAGAGAGCCATAGCATTAGAGGTGTCGTCCGTGGTATCCTTGACGCATTCGATCAAGGATCCATATGCGTCAGGGGACGGAACACCGCCCGCAGCAGTGATACGGCTCCGGTGTGCAAACGCAGCGTCCATGTCACCCCCGTGTGCGTAGGCAATGATCATGTTGTCTTCGATCTGGAACCACGCTTGGGATTGCCAAGTAGGGCTTTGGGCCACAAAGGGCGAAAAGAGAACCTGTTGAGAGATGGAGTATACCGATTGTGCTGCGGTGATGTTGCCTGCACGTCCGAGCCCATTGATCAACCTGCCCAGAGTGGCTGGATGGGGATAATGAGGGGATTTCGCGGAGATGGCTGCTTGGAGAGTATTGTAGCTGTCGTGGACCGTGACCGACGGATGTGAAGGGAACCATTGATCAATTTGTCTGCTGAGTTCCGCATCGATGATGATTTGTGCTGGAGGGGAAGGAAATTCGGCAGAGGGCAAGGGTGGCGTAAGAGTACGAGGGACATCGCTCCCCTCGTTCGTCCGCTCGGCAAAGGGGATCCTGAGCCGGTTGAAGGACCATCCAAGGCCATCCAAAAACTGAGACACCTCGCGCTCTGTATGATTGGAGTAGAGGGCATCCGTCAACGCAACCTGCACCTTGCTGGACACCAATCGGAAGTCAACTCCCGCGTCGCTCATGACTTGCAGCAACGGCATCAGGCCAGTGTACGGGCGATCCGAGGAAGAGGAAATGTCTGAATCAGAGGGGTTCACAGGGAGCGAGAGCGCACACTGAAGAATTGTCTCCAGTTCTGAGACAGAAGCGAGTTTCTGAGGAGTAGACATGTAGGCGCGGAGAAGAGGATGGGCAATCGACGATGTGGTAGACGAGCCGAGCCACGCGACGAGGGGGATCATCGGCAACATTTGCTCCAGGGCGAGAGTGGATGGGGAAGTGGCAGCAACAGTGTCCAAATAACCAGACAGTATCTTCGTCGTTGTCCCCTTGTACTTGGCGAGGTTCCTACCAGGCTTGATAGACACAAGTTGGTCGGCGACTCCGAGGAGGTGTCTACCAATGAAGTTGGCCGAGTGTCTCGTTTCCTCGGCTTCACTTATCGTCACTACAGATTGACGTGATTTGGCAAACTCGTCGAGCACGCGGAGGTTCGCTTCGAGAACCATGAGCGTGTCCGAGACTCTGACGCCCAGACGATCCTTTGGAGCACAGTCGACGAGGATGTCGTATAGCCTGTTAAGTTCCCCAAGGTAAGCACTTTGCTCAGACGAGGCCTCCACAAGGGCATCTAGCATGATACCCCAACAGATCTGGTCAGGGCGGGATGGGTTTTGAGTAGACTCGTCGTTGCTGCTGGATGCGGCAGGTTGCTGGAGAAGACGATCGAACCAAGACAATGCAGTTTTAATGTCAGGTTTGGGTAGATTGTGAGCAACATCTGATGAAGATGGGTTGCAGAAGCCACTGATGATGGTCGTGAACGTTGACGAAGCTGGAGATGGAACTGACGCTAGGTCACCTGGTACGCGTGTCAGCACGGACGGAATGGTGTTTAAGAGTGAGTGAAGCGTTACCTTTCTCGATACGCCCACTATCCATCATCGTCTCGAGCAGGCGGAGTGCACCGGCAGGTTGACCAGCCTTGAAGTAACCCTGAATCATCTTGTTCCAAATCCTGAGCTGGATGGGGAACTGTCGCTCGACCTCCATGACCAGGCCACGTGCACCTAGATCCCGAAATTCTTTAAAGACCTCTTTGGCACCGGTAAGATCACCTGCGTTGACGTAGGTGGACAAGAGGTAGTAGAACATGAGGTCGGTAGGAGGGGGTCGAGAACGGGCCTCAAGTTGCGCATATACGCGGATGGCAGCGTCAATGTTTGCGTGAGCGGCACACGAACGGAGGAGTCCGTGGTAAACGTTGATTGGCAAGTGTGCAGCCAACGGTCTCGCGACTGTGGTAGAGTCGGATGTCGACTGGGGAGCAACAACACAAGCGGCCTCGAAGACGCGCATTGCAGTCGCAAAGTTGTCCTCTGCGAGCAGCGTTAGCTTTTGTGTCTCGTCGACTTGACCTTCCTCGCCTGCAACGTAATCGACGTCCGCGATGGAGGTCAACTGACGTCGCTTCGCACGATAGGACAGGGCCGAGAGAGACTTTTGTACCTCGCGATCCCTGTCTGTGAGGCCTATGATTGTGTTGACAAATGTACCAAGGTTAGGGGTCAGTCCGCGCTGGAGGAGGGCATTATAGAGCTGGGCGATGAGGGTTGCGCTGGTGGGAGAAGCGACGGTCACGAGGGCACGAAGGGCATGGTTGAAATCGAGGAGGGTGGGATCTGAGTAAGATAATGGAGGTTCATTGGAGGGATCGATCAGCCAGCGGACGTGTTGCAAGACGGCAGGGGTGTCCTTGTTGGACAAGGCGTCTTCGAGGGCGAGGGAGAACGGGGACCAAGCTGTGACGGGACGTGGTTCGTGTTCGGGGGTGCTCTCGGGCTGGTTATCATTGTTTGCAGCAGCAACGTGACGTTCACGTAGCTGCAACTGCACGGTGTGCAACACACCTGCGCCGTGGTCATTTAGACCAGCGGGGAGGGAAAAGGAATGGCGACGTGCGAGTGTGCGACGGGTCCCGGACGAGGCGGAGCGAGGGGTGACAAAGGAAGGCTTTATTTCTTCCCTGTCGTCGTCTGCCTTTGTAGTGCCATCTTGGGTCGCAGAAGAGTTGGCTTGTGTGATGGCACGACCGGCGCCCTAATGTGAGGTGGAGGTGAGGGGTGCCAAGTGGGATATGTATGAGACGTACGGTGTAACCCTTGTAGAATTTGCTTCCGGCGTGGAACTTGGCGCCGCCTGGGCCAGCGCCGGTGCCAGCGCCACCCCAGGAAGCGCCTGCGCCTGCAGCGGGAGTGGACTGGAGCACATTGCGGAGTGCGACTGCGCGGGAGGTGTGGAGGAAGAGATGATTCGCGACCTTTGGAAGCATGGTCACAATTACAGACTAGTACGAAGATATGGTACGGTGGAGAGCCGCGTGGGCTGTCGCTGTCGTTGAGAACGACTAGCGCGACGAAGAAGGGGTCGTTGAGAACGGGACGACTCGCGCAGCAATAAAAACCCAAATTGGCGCCTCGGGTGAAACCGGGACCGAGCCGAGAGTGAACGCAATCACCGAAAAAGTCTCCAATCGGCACAGTCATCCCACTCGATCGTCTCTTCAAACTCCGCTTTCTCATCCGACCCACTAAACGACACCCGCTCACGTGCACGCAACAGATGCACGACAACACTCGTGCTGTCACGTGACACCACTCGCCCGATTGTCAGACGTTGCTCTGGCGTGTGCGTTATGGGATCGATGGCCAGTCCCTGCAACACCGTCAGCCAGTCAACCCACCCATGTACGACAATCCCGACCTTGTACCCGATGATCGTCCCCCGCGTGAGCTGCTCGTCGCCTTTCAGTTTTTCCAGTGTATCCCACTCCTTTTCTGCCATCGCCTCTAGCCTGGCCACTTCCGATTCGGGTGCTTCCCCGTAGTCGAGCGAGATGTCCCCACCCTCTGCTGTCTCGTCACCGCACTCGATACGCTGCATCTTGCGTTTCTTTTTCTCTCTCTGCATGCCCGCCTCCACATCAATACTCGTCACAAACACGTTTGGGGGCAGCGAGGAACGTGACGAAGGTGGTATCAGACGAGGCAGAGCGCGCGTTGGTGCCGTTTGTGCTCGAGTCGCACACTCGGGCATCCCCGTCGCACCAGATGTAGATCCAGAAGCGTCATCCCCAAATATAATCTTGGGGGGAAGAGGTCTGCCTATCAGTGACTTGAAGTTCTTTGCCTTGTTCTTGTTGCGCAGGGAGAGCGACAGCAAACCCTGGCTAGACTCGGGCGTGATCGCTTCTGCATCTTTACCTCCCACTACAGCATTTGCCCCAGTCACTGGTCCCCCTTGAGACACATCGGCAGCCTCGCGCGAGTGCATTCGCTTGACTCGTCGTCGTAGATTCCGTGCTTGCGTTTGCGCTTTTCCATGCCCGGGGGGAACGAAAGTTGAACTAGTAAAGCATGTCGTCAAACGGAACACGTCGTTGGCAGAGAACTCGACGTACGGGTGTACCACGTGTGGCTTTAGTTGTACAGACGGTGTTACTTGAGCCCATTGTCTTACGTGGCCTTTTGGAGGCTCTACTTTTCGCAAAGACCGCGTCGTAGGACGCGAGGATTCACCAGAGTCCGATGTTGTGTCAGAATCCGAAGTGTCCGACTCTGACTCGGATGAGGTCGTGGACTCTGTTGTTTCAGACTCGGAGCTGGACGAACTCGGCGTCGACAGACGTCGTTTCCGCTTGCGCGAAGCTGCAGGCTCCGAACGTTGTTGTGTGGCATGCGAGGCATCTCGCTCTCGTACACTCGCATCCTGAGACGACACGTCGTGTACGTCTGCGCTGCATGCAAGTTAGCTTCTTGCAAAGCCTGGTATCGTAGTGACTCACCAGATCAAATCGCCATCTCTCACGACGGTGAGCTCGGAATCGTCAAGCAGCTCGAAGCCGTCGATGGAGAGGCGCAACGAAGAGGGAGAGACGCCACGAAAGGCGGGGAGGGACGTGCAGAGGAGGGACTTGAGGGAGGAGACGGTCGGGGTCGACTGCACAGGAACAGGGAACCACGCTCTCACTGGAGGCAGCGGTGGATTCGCTGATATCTTGACCCGCATATATGGACGTCGCTGAAAGACAGCCGTTTCAAGTAATAAACCGCCGTCCAATTTATCTGAACCACGACAATGATTGTCCCGAAATTCATGTAAATGTATCGGGTAATTGGGTCATACAATGTACCAATCTACTACAGAGTACCTGCGAGTACCGTATATCGAATGAACTGTCGAAACGTCGTCGTATCACTGCGGGGAAAAGGACATGCTTGGCATTCGAATCCACATTCGAAACTGTAAAACTTACTTTGATAAACTTTGCCATGAATTTTCTAAATAGATGACAGTCAGACAAAGAAAGTTGCAAAGAGTACGAGTGCGCACTTGTGGAACTCGGTCCGCAAAAGATCGTTCACGAACTTGCCAGACTTGTCCCTTTGGTTCATTGCCTGGTTCTTGAAGATGAGATCTAAAACCATGTGTTCCTCCTTTGCAAAAATAGCACAAGCAAGGAGAAGCACGTACCATCGTCCCACCTTCTCTTGACCGAGAACGTTCCGGGAACAGTCGTGTTCAAACCGCGAGATTGATCCAGCTGGTCTACTTGCGACGCCAACTGTTCGCGTTCTTGGCGCGCTTTCTCTTCCGCACGTTCGCGTTTTATCTTTTCGAGTTCGCGGAGCAGCTCGTCGGTATCATCCTCGTCCTCTGACTCTTCTTCGCTCTCCTCGTTCTCCATTTTTTCGTCTCTCTCCTCTTCCTCCTCGTCATCCTTGTCCAGCTCTAGCGCTTCCTGGAGCAGTTTTCTCCGCTTGATAGTGTCCTCGTCTTCCGCCCCATCCGTACCCGCTGTGATAGCCACGGGGGGTCTCCCCTCCGCCTTGCGCTTCTTGTTCCGTACCTCTTCTTCTGCAGCGAGCAACTCTGCTCTAAGGTCTCGCCGCGCGACCTCGCCTGTAGATGTCTGCCCCGGCTGCCTACCTCGCACAGCAACGGTTGAGCGAGTGTCACAAGAAAGCAGGAGTAAACGTACCGAAACTTGAGCTTCGTGTGTGCGGCCATGTCGCGCACAGAAAACTGTCTCGAACCGCCCTGGACATTTCTTGCTTGTGCGGGGTCCCATGTCGGACGATGAGCGGTGGACATGGTTGCAAAAAGTCGACCCCCTGTGTGAGTTGATTTTCGCACGGTCGATTGAGGCCACGTCAAAAGAAAAAGTCGGTCGCGTGTAAGTTGGCGTATTGCAACATGGCCAACTACCACTATGACGAGGCTGGCAACATGGCCGCCTACTTTCTCATCTCGGTCCTCGCCATCGTCCTCGTCCCATTCACCCTCACATCCATCGCCCGCATATCCGCAAGTGAGTCCCCTTCTTCCTCACCCAAATTCGACACTGACCACTCCACAGAACGCCCCGAGGAGCGGGTCCCCGGGTGTCAGTGCAAACCTTGCCTCCATCGCAGACAACAGGTCCTCGCCGCAAACAGACGATCGATATTTAATCCCAAACTAAGCAAGAGGTACGTGTCTCCCTTGACGAATAGCCCACCTTTGACACGTTCTCTAGAGCGGCGATCCTCCTCGTCGGCTGGTCCGTCTTTGTCTTCTTGGTCAGTAGAGCGCGCAATGTCGAGCCCGACAACAAGGTGTATGACCCGTATGAAATATTGGGCATTTCCGCCGTACGTGCTTATTGTCCATCTCCCGCGCGACCCACCACTCATCCGTTCTCACAGGGTACCACAGAGAAGGAAATAAAATCCCTCTTCAAGAAACTCTCTAAAATATAGTGCGTATCTCGTGACACCTCCATACGTGGCACCTTTTAACCGCCGTGTTAAAGTCACCCAGACAAGGCAAAAGCGACCGTCAACGAGACGGTCGAACAAATAGCCAATCGCTTCGTAGACATTACCAAGGCATACAAGTCGTGAGCACGACCTATTGTTGCTTTCGTCGCATTCTCCACTCAACGCGCGTGCCATAGTTTGACAGACGAGACGATCCGCCGAAACTATGAACTCTATGGCCATCCCGACGGCCGACAAGAAGTCTCCATGGGTATCGCCTTGCCTTCCTGGATCATCGAGGGCAAGAATAATATCTGGGTCTTGGGATTATACGCCGTCCTCATTGGTGGCCTGCTTCCCGGTATGGTCGGACGCTGGTGGTTTGGCAGTAGAGGAAAGACCAAGGATGGTATCGAAGCAAGGACTGCAGAGGGGTTCTGGAAGGGCGTCGAGGAAGGAAGTGGAATCGGCGACATTGTCAGGGTTGTCGGCGGCGCATTTCAGCACGAGGCGCAGACCAAGAATGCGGGCGATCTCAGCAAAGTAGAGAAGGAGATCGAGAAGAGAGCAGGTAACGAGTGGAAGGAGATGAACAAGGCCGTTGCCGGTGATGAAATGGCCCAGCGAGCGTTGGCATTGCTCTACGCCCACTTTTTGCGGTTAGATCTAGGCTCGAAAGCCCTGGAACAAGGTAGGGATCCTGTTTGACTTGCGTTGCGAATTTAGACTCATGTGTGGGTGTTAGAGCAAACGACGTTGCTCCTTCGAGCACCCATGCTACTAAACGCCTTCTTGAACATTACGTCTGCTCGAAGCTGGCTCGCACCGGCTCTTGGTGTCATGCGTCTCCATGCATACCTCATACAGGCGTTGGTCCCCGGCAAGGCTATTCCACTGCAAGCCCAGCTGCCGGGATTCGACAGTACAGCCTCGAGTTCCGGAAAGCAAGACCTTGTGACGTTCGTACGCGACTTGAAGGAGAGCGGGGACGAACGCGCCGCGGAAGCTAACAAAGCACTCGAAAACTGGGGAACTCTGGAGATTGTCGACATGGGATTCAAAGGTACGATTGTTCTCGTTATGCGTGCTTTGTTGTGAACACTTGTCCAAGTGATTGGCGAGCGTCTGGTCGCACCGTCGTCCATCGTGTTCTTGCTGGTGAAGCTGCGCGTGAAGGAGCCTGGCATGTCCTCGCCATCCCCGGTGCAGGACGTCAAGTCTGTGAAAAAGAACGAGGACATTGACGAAAAGTTTTTGAACGCTCGGGGTGATACGGAGGCACTTGAAGGGGAGGGTGCACGATACGCACACGCTCCGCACTGGCCTGGAGTGCGTCTGAAATAGTTGAACTTTTTGTGAACGCACGTATCTGACGTCTAGGCGACAGCTCCGTAAGCCTGGATGGTGGCTCGTTCTCGCAGACGACAAATCGAACCGGATCGTCGTTCCACCCATCAAGATCAATGACGTGCCTCGTTCGGACCCATCGAAAGAGCGGAATTACAGGTGTTACAAGCTCCAGTTCCAGGCGCCACCCAACGTTGGACTGTTTACGTGGAAGGTGTACTTTGTGAGCGATACCTTTGTTGGAGAAGAACCCTGTCGACCGATCTCGGTGGGTGTTTTTTTTTTTTTTTGGTTTGGTCGCGGAGGCTGATTGGGGGAACGATGTAGCTCAAGATCGACGATCTGTCTGTGCTCGCAACCGAGCAGACGCCCGACGACGAGATTTCTGATCCTGAGGAGGATTCATTGGCTGGACAGATGGCGGCGATGCGGGGAGGGTCGGTGAAGAAGGCTGCGGTTGTCGAGGAGAGCGATGAGGATAGTTCGACGGACGAGGAGGAGGAGGAGGGGGATGGGGGGGATAGTAGTGATAGTGACAGTGATTAGCTAGATCTTCATCGGATTGTATTCGGTCTTTTTCTTATTGTTTATTGGAGGTGTTTTGCGTCGGCAATCTTCCCTTTCCATGAGTGGATAACATGACCTTGAATGGTTCATGGTTCTTGACCTGCGGATGATTTGATCTGTTCGCTCACGACCAACTGTACGCCAAGTGAGAAGGGAGGATACATGATTGGTGTCAACAAACGAAGAGAACTCGAGTGCGAATATCGTGTCACTACATCAACTTTGAATATGGCCTATCGAGTCTGGTGTTCTGACAGTGAAAACACGTTCAGTAATCTCACCTTTTCCCAGCAATCTAATCGGACTCGCCAGAAGCTGCACCGCGTGACGTCACATGCACCTGTGCCGATGAGCAAAGTTGTATCAGGAATGACATTGACTAGAGAGCACCAACGAGATGCGAGAGGGCTTGGAGATCGTCACTTGACGCTTCAAGCATCGTTGAACGATTTCAGGTCCTTGCACACGAGTGGTGTGATGCCACTGAGAGCAACTGAGGACGCGCGCGAGGTGAGAGAAGGGAAGAGAGACATCTGAGGTGAGGGGATGATCAACGACTGGATTTACGATGCATTTGAGTTGCGTCGAGCTCTGAAAGAAGCTTGATTGTGCCACAGGAGATGTCGGACTCTTGAACGCGACCGTCATAAAGGCCCGGTTGTGTGGCTCGCTCATGTCCATGGAACTTGCTATTTTCACAACAAGGATGGTCCGTTTTGGGAGGTAAGTGGCACAGTGGGCAGCTTGACGATGAAGTCGGGAATGTGACTGTCGGGATCATCAGGAAGACGGCGTTGTGTGCCAGTGGGGCGACTATGTAGCCTTTGGTGGAGGGGAAGAGGATGGTGAGGATGATAGTCCACGGCCCACTGGTATACCATACATCCTCGGTGGCGGGGGTGCATGGTATGGTTCTCTAGTATTGTACACACCTTACCGGCTGAAAAAGAGCCTGGCTGCCAGTGGTCAAAAAGCACGGTTAGCAGCAGCATCCAAGCTTGGAAAAGGTAATGAAGAGAGTGACCGCATACTAAATTCCATCTGGGTTTCTATCGTCCTGCGTAAAGACGCTGGAGACAAGTCATGCACAGCAGCCGATCTTGCATACCAACAGGAAGAACTCGCCAGGATCCAAAATAAATTGCATTCCCCCCGACAGGAGCTCGCGGATAGTCCTGTGACCAGCCTGTCTATGAGGCCGACGGTTCGCCTCATAGACGGGCTGGTCAGCAGTAGTTCGTGGAGACGAAAAAGAAAGTAGAACATGGTGAAAGTATCACTCACAAAGGTTGATTTGGTTACTCAAGATCTATGCCTACATTCATTTGGACGAATCATAAATAGTATCTCTTAAATAATTATCATACGCACACGTACCATACAATAGTACTTTGCTGTACCTGTTGTTTTCGCTAGATAACATTGAGGTTTGGGAATAGGGGATTTTCGCTTATATAAGCGTCAACATACGTTCGCGGTGCACAAGGCTAGACTCTAGTAGACTGTAGCACACATTTGTGACTCCTGTTCCTCGCTTTTCTTTTCATGCCACCAAGTCAGAACCCGCCGTTCAAAGCGGGCTCGTCCGCAAAGTTCAACTGGGTCGCTGCCAAAGCCGCCAAAGCTGCCGGTCCCCGCGCACCGGGCTCCAAGACCGTGCCAGAGCCCAAATCGTCCGACTGTCTCCTCGGCCTCTCCTTTGTCTTCACCGGCGAACTCTCTTCCTTTTCACGCGACGAGTCCATCGACCTCGCGAAACGGTATGGCGGGTAAGTACTTGAATCCCAGGTTCCTTTATCCGCCTTGTGTCGGGCCCCGCCCCCCGCGCGCGCCATAGACTGATTGACTGTCCCTCCCACCGTTCCACTATAGTCGCGTGACGCTCCAACCGTCGTCCAAAACGTCCTATGTCGTCCTGGGCGACAACGCCGGCCCTTCCAAGCTCGCCGCGATCAAGAAACACGGGCTAAAGTCGCTCTCCGAAGACGAGTTTTTGACGCTGATTGGGACGAGGGTAGGACCGGGGGCGTCGGGCGGTGCTCAGCTCGACGAGAAGACGCGGAAGAAGATGGAGAAGGACAAGGAGGCGATTAGGGCTGCTGCGGAGGCACTCGAGAGGCGGGAAAAGGGGGAGGGGAGAGGAAAGGGCAAGGTTGCGTCTGGCGGGTATGTTTTTCGTTTCCGTGTCGCGGTCGCGTCGCGTCGATGACCGCGTTTTTTTTTGCTTTTGTGTGGAGGTACTCGTTTGCTGACGGCGTTCTTTGTCTATATCTTGCTTTGCGTGCGTAGCGTTGGTGTGAAACCGGATTTGGCATCGCAGCTCTGGACGACGCGCTATGCACCTCAGACGCTCAAAGAGATATGCGGGAACAAGGGTCAAGTGGAGAAGCTCCAGCAGTGGCTACACGACTGGTCCGTCTTTTCATCATACCCACCCTCGCCCCCCCTTTCCTTTCCGCTCACACCACGCCGCATGCAGGTCCACGAGTTTGAAATCAGGCTTCAAGAAGCCTGGAAAGAATGGTATGAACCTCTTCCGCGCCGTGCTCATATCCGGCCCACCAGGCATCGGAAAGACGACGAGCGCACACTTGTGTGCGAAACTCGAAGGGTTTACGCCAATCGAGCTCAATGCGAGCGATGCGCGGAGCAAGAAACTCGTCGAGGCGAGTACACATTAGGCGCGGTTGAACGCTCATGTCGACCTTTTTTGGCCTCTTAGAATGGCATGAACATTAACAATTTATCGTTGGATGGCTGGATGGGTGGGAATGGGGTATGCGCTCCTTTTTTCTGTGGAGCGTTCGGAAGTTGAGCGAGTTGTATGCTAGGCGACGAATGCGCTCGGTGTCACCATCACTGACAAGACGTGCCTCATCATGGACGAAGTCGATGGTATGTCCGCGGGAGATCGGGGAGGCGTCGGTGCTTTGAACGCGTTGATCAAGAAGACAAAGGTATGTACCGTCATGCAGAAAAGGAGCACCGACCAACACCCCCGTCTCTATCTAGATTCCAATCATTTGTATAGCCAACGATGGTGGTGCGCAAAAGTTGAAGCCCCTCAAGGGTAACACGTTCAATCTTACGTTCAAAAGGTATGTCGCGCGAGACGACGTCGTTCTCGTTGTCGATCGACTCATGGCTTGGATTCTAGACCCGATGCAGCCGCAATCCGTTCACGCATCTTGAGCATCATATTCAAGTATGTTTTTCCATGTCCGCACCAGGTGTATATTTGACGCTGCCTTGTGCGCAGGGAGAAGATGAAGATCCCGGCAAACGTCGTTGATCAGCTCATCGCCGGGTCACAGTCGGACATTCGACAAGTGTTGAATATGCTTTCGACTTGGCGGTTATCCGGCGATACCATGACGTTTGATGAGGGCAAGGAACTGTGCGTTCTCTATAAGTTCTTGGTGGCGCTCCACGTTGAAACGCGAGTTACAGAGCCAAGATGAACGAGAAAAACACCATATTGACACCGTTTGACGTGACGAATAAGATACTTGGACCTTACATGTTCTCTCACACAGCTAGAGAAACGCTAGGGGACAAGATGGGGATGTATTTTCATGATCACTCATTCGTCCCATTGTTTATTCAGGTGAGGTTTCGAACCAAGGTCCTGAGGTACCCAACCTCACACGTCATCAAATGCAGGAGAACTACCTCAAGACCGAGCCTGCAAAAACAAGAGATCTTAATGGTCCACCGAAAACGTTGAAGCATCTTCAATTGATGGATAAGGCGGCATCCTCGATATCTGATGCCGATCTCGTGGACGCACTCATACATGGGTTCGTATCGTGCATGTTCAACGCCCGGATGCTGATCACCCCGTGTGTCTTTTTTTTTCAGACCGGAGCAACACTGGACTTTGATGCCGCTGCATGCTGTGTGCTCGACTGTGCGACCTGCTTCCTTTTTGTATGGAGGTGGCATGGGTTACGGTGGAGCCAACCAGATGGCCTTCCCGCAGTACGTCGTTGGTCAAAAGTAAACCGTTCTTGATCGCTTACGCGCAAAGCGATCCCCCAAGGTGGCTCGGTCAAAACTCGAAACAAGGGAAACTGAATCGTCAGCTCGGCGAAGTCCAGATCCACATGCGTCTCAAGGTATCGGGGGACAAGACGGAGATCCGACAGTCTTACCTTCCGGCGCTGTTCCCATGTATCGTGAAACCGCTCATAGAGGATGGATCGGTGGGTATTCTGTTCCGGTTTTCGCTCTCGGGCGATAGCTGATGTCGAATTTCACCTCTAAACTGTAGTCGGCCGTCGATGACATCATCGAACACATGGACGAGTATTATCTCTCCCGCGAAGACTGGGATACGATTGTCGAGCTCGGTGTGGACCAGAACAAGGACGAAGTCGTGTTGAAGAAGATCTCAGCGTCGACCAAGGCATCGTTTACGAGAAAGTGAGCCTCGTTTGTGAACCCGATATGTCACGCTCAACGATCCGTGTCAAAAGGTATAATGCGAACGAACATCCCATACCGTTTTATAAAGCGATAGATTTGGGCAAGGTGCCAAAGAAATTGGCGGGTGGGCCTGCGCCTGACCTTGAAGAGGCTTTTGACGTGCGTGTCTACACTTCGCCCTTTTTTCTCCTTTACGATCGCTGAGATGGTACGGTAGGTCGATGACGAGATACCAGAGGCGTCGGACGACGAGAACAAGAAGGGGAACGAAGACGACATTAGTGGGGACAAGCTCATATCGACGAGCAAGCCCAAACCCAAAAAGGCAAAGACGACGACGGCGACGATGAGGATGGGGGCCCAGTCGAGCAAGCAGCCGAGAGGCAAGGTCAAGCCGAAGCGTTGAGGTGTAGTTTTCTGGCCTTTTCTTTTCCGTTTCGTTTACCCCCACCATTTCCGTGTTTGGTTACCATTATACGTTTGTCTTTTTTTCTGGTCGGGCCCACGTTGTTTTGATTAGTACTGTCTCAGTGTCTGGAGGAGGTAGTTTTTGTTGCACGTGGATCCGGCCTACTCGTAATGAGTGGTAAAAATACCGAAATGCCTTGCCCACATCGTCGAAATACTTTTACGATTTTTTTAATGTGATTTACACCCTACAACCACTTCCTGCACTTGTCTAGCCTCGCAAACATCGAAATCATGTTTAGATCACCCGACTTACATGCGGCTGCAGTCCGTACACTCATCGAGAAAGAACTGGTATACAGGTATATAATAACTTATCAGAACAGAGTTAACCCCCCTCTTCTTGTCAGTTCGACTCCTCATCCAATGATTCTGTGCATAATTTCCTGATCTCCGCTCCAGGCAATCGAGCCTCGAAAATCAACTCAAAGGGCAATGCGTGCATATTCGCAGTATCAGAGAAAGCGAACGAATCGATCGGCGCTGCGGGGTTTTCGATCACGCGGAACGCCCACAGAACGAACGCCGTGTTTATGAAAACAGACCTATTTGCGACGTGCAGTCCCGGACAAATTCTAGAGTGCGGCATGAGACAAGCATCATGTTTACGCGCGCGGATCGACGTCGTCTTACCTGCGACCAAAACCAAACGTGCAGAAACGGAGGTCATCCCGCAAGTTTCCTTCTGCGTTGAACCAACGCTGGGGATCGAACTTGTCTGGGTTCGGGAAAACCTCTGGGTCGTTTGCGATCGCCCTGATAACCATGTCACCTCTACACAAACGAAACTGCTTTGGACATACCAATGGTTTCCGATGACAGTTGCACCTTTGGGAATCGAGTAGTTCTTCCACCTGACATCCGTCGTTGCACGATGCGCAAATCCTATGACATGCGTTAGATGCTCCCATACACGGCGTCTGAATGAATGAACGCACCTCCGATACTCACGGGTCGCCATCTTAGGCTCTCTAACATGAATGCGGTCACTTGGGGGAGCATTTCCTGGTCACCAAAGGATGGCACTATAATCATCTTAATAGTATGATTTAGCAGCAACGAGAAGCGGCGCACATCTCTCCCGTCCGACAACGTTGTCTAGCTCCTCCTGAACCCTGGCTTGAGCCTCTGTATGCAAAGCAGCCGCCATCATCATTATCGTGATCGCTGAAGCAGTCTGGTAATAGGGAGTGTTAGGTCTGCCTTGGGATTAAACCAGGTTCAAACTGTCAAGAAGTTGACCGTGTTGATACTGACGGTATCTGAGCCTGCACCAAACATAGATCCGGCGACATAGGCGATTTCGTCCTCCGCGATTCCATACTCCTTTTGGTTCTCTAGCAAAAGCTTGGCGAAACAAGGCCTTGCATCGCCTTTCTCCTAGCTAAAGTCAGCTTCCGCGGCCAATCCCGCAATAAATTGATTTACCATCTGTTCCCGCACCAACTTCAGCTGTCCTTGGAAAAGAGCAAGTTCTTCCTGATGCCACTTCCTTAACTGCGTGAGGTACCCTGGAACGTACTTGAGGATAGGATAGGTATCCACTAGATATGCTCCCGGACGGACGACTTGACCGAAGCGTGACAAACAACGATTTACTGCGACAACTTCCGGATCGCTGTACGCTGTCGGCGTGGTTTTGCCGTAGGTGATGGACATGATCACTGATGCAGCATACCTAAGGTCAAGCAGTCTTGGCCCGAACCCGCCAACAGAGAGCGCGAAGTAACGTACCGTTTAGCATGCATCTGGTGGTTCTTAGGGTCTTCGAGGATGTCGAGCAGTAAATTCTTTGCATGTCGGACCTGAACAGGCTCATATGTCACCGCGATCTTGGGTTGCAACGTCGCATGTAGAACTCTTTATCACAAGGGGAGGCGGTCCTAAGATGGTGTTTTTTCCTTCAAGATTCGAAACCACAATACCTCCGAAGTCTGCGAAGTCGGTCCCCAGCTCCTTCCACGAGGACTCTCATACCCCCGGAAAGCGTCTCTCCAGCTGCGATCGAGCGAGGCCTGTCTGCAAGTGAGACGCCTTCTTTCTCCATGATATCCATGGCTGCTTGATGACGGCCGATTATTATAAATATTCGAGTTCCTTGTCTCAGAGAAAATACGGGGCCATACTGTTCGGTCATCTTCGCGAACGCGAAAGGTGCCCTTTGATTGCCTGGTCAGACGAATTGTCCAGTAGTATGGGAGGTAGAACAAAGTTTACCGGGTTGTAGGAAGTTGATTTCCGAAAAGCGAGTGTCCAGGTGGACCTGGGGGCAGTGGCAACCGCCCTCGGGTGCCGAAGATGTGCTTTGCGGTATACCATAGTCCACAGAGAAGCGCAACGACACAAACGAAGTACCAATTCAGCATGAGCATGAATGAGTCGAACCACACTATTTGAAGGCAGCTGTGCTGGTGGAGGTTGGGTGGGGAAATTTAACTGGATGGTGAGGACGTGCCACGCTTGAGGATGTCTGCTAGTAAGCACCTCTTAGTGCTAGTACTTAGTACTGGCAAAAAGGTCGGGTTGATTACGACAAACGGTACACAGTTGATATCCGTACTGTATAGTCTATGTAATGCAAATTTGTCATATTGCAATGTGCATTGGCAATCTTTTTCAATTTTGTGCCGCACCCAGGAGACGATCTCGACGACAGTTAACTTGAGCTACATCTTACAAAGGCCACGCTAGTAGGAATGTGTTTTAGCGTCGGCAGACCAGAACCACGTCATGATCGAGTACTTCAAAACAACGTGTCGGCCCTCGGGGTGACCACGTCACGTGTGAGTAGTCCGACTCGTCGGGGTGGAATGAAGACGACGATGAACAAGGAGAATATCAGGGAAAATAGTAAGCTCGGGGGCTCAGGACGACAACTCTTGAATTCGAGGAGACAAAGGCCATCAAAATCCGTGGAGAAATTTGATTGGGTTCAATCCGAGGAACTTCATGCATGCGATATTCAACACAGTCCGCTTTTGAACTGAGCTCGAAGTCGATACCCATTTTTGATTATCGTTGGAACAGCCTGAGCGTCGACTTAGAGCTTAGAGTCTCAGGAAGATCATATACAATCATCGCCAGTTCGAAACAAGCCTCTCTGACTGCATACCGGGCCCTGCGGCGGCCTATTCAATTAATAAGCAGACAAAGTTATAATGAGAACCGCTAAGATACAAGAACAGTAAAACATATAAAAGTGAATAATCTACCAGAAAATACGAAGATGCACTACGCGTTGGGAGAAGACGGCATCAACGAAACGACCGACGACAGCGAGCCTCCATGGCGGTACTAATAAGCAAGATCTTCGGGCGATCCAGGTGCAGTATCGCTCATTCCAACTGAACAATCTTGCAGAAATGCGTCCAGTAAGTTCAGCAGTTCCTGAACGAGAGGGTCCCTGTTCCACTCTGTTCTATGATGCCATATACTGCTGAGGAACGTGGCCCGGAGTTGTTCGAGTTGCTCGACAGAGAGCTGGCTCGTCCTCGTCTTGAGTTGATACCCAAGGTTGAGCAGCAATTCTTCGTCTACATGGAAGTCTGGAAGAGGGGTAGGGGATCTCGTAGGCTCGCGCGGAGGAGGAATTACGGGCAACGCATCCGTATCAGGGGGTGGCTGTACGGTAGGGGTCCGAGAAGGTGGTTGTGCCGGTTCTGATTGCATAGGAGTCTGCAAGCAGCCGTTTTCTTGGGGTGATGGTTGCAATGAAGCGTCATGACCACCAGAACTGCCGTTTAGTGGAGTGATAGTCGCAGAGCGCATCATATCTTCCTCCGGTGGTAGCGGGTTCAAGAGGAATGGGTCGAAACCTGAGCGCCGTGGCTCCGGAGAATCGATTTCCATGGCGTCGGATAGTGTACCGACTAACAATGGATTAGTTGGTGACTGAATAGCTGGCTGGTATGGTTCTGGAAGGATAGGTAGCTCATCTTGATGTGCCCGACCGTCATCAACAAACCTGACTGTCGGAGTTTTCGGTTGCTGCGACGTAATGGGACCGAGCAGATCGATGGGATCATGTTCGTCGTCGTCGCTGAGTATCGTCCTCAGTCGCTTCTTCGGCTGCCTAGGCGTCCCGCTGCCTTCCGCCTTGTTTTCCTCACCAGACTCTGGGGACCCACTCGGTCGGTCACCAGAACGTGCCCTTTTGAGGCGCCTCTCAAGTTGAAGGGGATCAGTGATGGTCATCTCCGGCTGCTGTCCAGTGTGTCGGGCACTCCGCCTGGTGCCCGGGGCATACGTTCCATTCTGTCCGACATCTGGTGCAGAATTCTTCCCCCTGGCCTTCTTCCTCTCGTCCCTCCGCTTCCGTTCGCGCACTGCCATCCGCTGACACTCGAGCTTGAACTGGGGATCAAACTCTTGCATGCTAACTTCTGTAGCTATCAACATAGCCTGGGCCTTATGCAACCTCTCGTGATCCTCGTTTACGCGAGCAGCAGCGTTGTGTACAATCTTGAGTATGTCGTCAAGGAAGTCTTGTGGGGTTAGGTATTTTCCCTTGTAGAGATCCATGTGCATGCGCTCCAGGTCCATGTCATACAGGAGAGATGGTTGCGGCTGAGTCGGAGGTTGGAGTTGGAGTTGAGGTTCTGCCTGGAGTTGGGTAGCTGGTGGTTCGGCCTGTTGGAGTTCAGGGTGTGTCCCGTTGATCGCTTCAGTTTGAACATCTTGGGCAGGGGCAGGGGCAGGAACATCCTCAGTCACCTCCGCAACAGCATGTTTGTCTTCGATAGTGACATTGGTAGCAATAATTTCCATTTCCGTGATCCCAGGAATAGGTAATTCAAACTCGTATTCCTCCTGGCAAAACATAATTTCGTCAGGAGAAACGAAATTTATCGCTCGTGAAGATAATTCACCATCGCCTTCTTTGTAAATCTCTTGAATTTGCGTTTAAGTTCTGTGAGGATAGGCCCTAGGCGATATTTCAGTAGAGTAATGACCCTCTGGTCGGTTTCCTCCTGGACGGCCAGTTCAGCAGCCGTGAGTTGTCTTGGTTCAGGTGGTGGAGCGATCGGGAGCTCCTCAAGAATCCTCCGCTTTCTTTTCATACCATCCGCGAACTGGTTTGGGGGACGTCGAACATCCGTGATGATGCCAGCGAAGAAAGCTTCGCGTTGTTCATTGGTCGGGGCGGGAAGAATGAGACGATTTTCGCGAATTATCCCAAACCAGGAGCGGACGTCGTATGGGAGGGAAGAGAATGATCCATCGACGATAGCAAGTAGAAGCACAGGATCTGTTGGGGCCAGCGAGTCGAGCATGGCACGAATGGTAGTACGAGCCGTCTCCTGGACTGCAGCGCACCAGCTGAGGAGGGATGGGATGTAGATCACGGATGGCTGATGTCTCTTGGCCTCGACGAATAACTGTACGATCGCTGCCTCGGCGGTCTAAGATGAAATTCCAATAAGATGACGGTTATGCGGACAGAATTTAAAAAAAAAATCACTCTTGTTGAGTCACCCACGAGTGTTCCGAGGTCCAGGTTTTGAACATGGTAGCCTTCCAGATAATGTAATGCGGCTGCACCGACATATCCTTGACCCATTCCCGGCTGACCATGGACTACAAGCCGTGGACGGTACACTCGGAGGGTCTCCATCGCTGTCATCCAATCAGGATATGATACGCGGTAAAGGTGAGGTTTGACCTTACATTGCATCATCATCTCCCTTTCAAGCGCGCTCTCCTCGCTGTCATCCTCCCACTGAGCTTCTTCTAGCGCTGTCCGCTTCTTACTCGTGGGCATAACTTTGTTGATAGCGTCCTTAACCTTCTGCAGGGTGGCGGCTAACAGTGGTTCCAGCTGACTGGGAAGTGGCGAAGCTGCCGACGAAGATGAACGCGCAGACGATGGTACGAGCTCTAATAAGTGGGTTGTCAGACCAGAAAGAGCGCATATTTAAGGATGCATACTCTTCACAGATATCATGAAATCGCGGAAGGTGACACTGATCGTTTCAGGTTTAAGCAACAGACGATCATTAGATTGGTAGATCTGTGGATACCGCCTCTGAATAGCATTCAGCGCAGCTTCTGTGCACAACGCCTAAGGGGGGAGTAGAGACCATCACAAACATGTCAGCAGCGTAAGCTTTGCATCACGTTACCACTTACCCTCAAATCAGCACCTGCGTATCCTTTGGTAAGCTTAGCCAATCCCATTATATTCTCCTTTCCCACTTCACCGGTCCACCCTTCCCAGTTCCTAGTCATGACCCCAAGAATTTTCTCCCTTGCCGCAAGGGAGGGCAAAGAAAAATAGAACTCCCGATCAAATCTTCCAGGTCTTCTCAATGCTGGGTCAATGGCATCCGGTCGGTTCGTAGCACCTATGACGATCACCTGACCCCTACCGTCCATCCCATCCATGAGTGCTAAGAGAGTGGATACAATGGAAGCGTGAATCTGGTCCTGTTTGGAAGATCGAACAGGAGCGAGACCATCAATTTCGTCGAAGAAGATGATACTAGGTTGACAATTGCGCGCTTCGTCAAAGAGAAGCCGGAGTTGGCGCTCGGCTTCACCGACCCATTTAGAAAGACAGTCTGCGCCTTTTCGCATGAAGAACGCTAGTTAAAGGGTGTGGGTTGGTTTACATGAAGAAAGGCAGAAGCATTTGGGACGTACAAATGCCCTTGCCGTCGGCACGACAGCTAGCTGCAAGTGCGCGTGCCAAAAGGGTTTTTCCTGTTCCAGGCGGGCCATGGAACAACACTCCACGAGGAGGGGTGAGGTTGAAGCGTTGGAATACTTCAGGATATAGTAATGGAAGTATAGTCATCTCCTTGAGCGAATGAATATCTGTTTCGTGTCATTTCAACGATAAAGTCCTCGTACGTAGGGTAAGAAAGTAGCCTTACGTTCATCTAATCCACCGACTTCATCAAATGTCACATTTTGATTGACACCCAGTGGGTCAGCATCGGCGAGAACTGTTACTCGATGAGTGAAAGGGTATCGGATAAGGGGATTCACTAACCAGAGTCACTGATCTTGCCGAGGTTGGATGGTGTCCCTGCGGCTGCAGCCAGCTCTCCAGGCAGCAGACTAGCGCCACCAGCGCCAACAGCACCTGCACCCATCAATCCACCAGCCGTTCCAAAGCCCTTCCTGGGGGTACGGGTAGGAATATCCGAGTCCTAGGATTACTTATGAGTATTGCCTAGTCACACTATTGCATAACATCGGATCACCCACAGAATCATCAGCCGGCATGCCCATCCACCTGCTCAACTCTGCTCCAGTGGCACTCCATCCTGGACCACGTCTGGAGCGTGCACCGCCACGGTTGGCGGGTCTGCTTTTCGGTGGGGGTTTTGCGTCTTCTATGGGCGGAGGGATAGCATAGTTGATTCTGGCCCTCTGCCTGAGGGAATACGGTCGTCCATCGTCTTGGACTCCAAGGTCAGGTTCTCCCTCAGCATCGAAGTCGGGTTCCCCTTCTGCATCAGCGTCGGCTTCGAGGTCTGACGATGTATGGGGGGCGTCCTCGAGGGAACCTTCCGCGTCGTCTGATTCCTCTGAGGGTGCATCAACATAGCCTTCGTCGCTCTTCGTAATGGCGCGACTTCTGGCTCGGGTCATGCGCCCTGGTGGGTGGTCTGGAGCGGAGGAAGTGAAGCGGGGCGATGAGCGGGTGATGCGTGTCGTGCGAGAGCGCACGGCCCGTCGTGGTTGTTCTTCGTCTTCGTCGTCTTCGTCGTTCATGTCCGGCTCCGCTTTTCCGTTCACGGAATGATCCTCTGGAAGGACGAGTCCACCCAGCATGTCGTCTTCGCTTCCCGACTCTTTGTAATTACTTTTCCTGACTTTGCGACCTCTCGACGAACGAGCCCACTGTTCTTGTTTTATTGAAAGCTCGGGTTCGTGGGGAGGGGGATTGTCGTCGATCACTGAGCGCTCGCTCTCATGGTACTCTGAGGTGGAAGGAGGGCTGTTCTGAGTGAGGATAGACCCTGTCCGATTGCGACCTGAGCGGCGTAATGGGGCATTGCCTGTTGTCATGGGGGGGAGCTTGATTGTCAGACGTTCTCGAGGAGACTCCAGGGTCGAGTTGAGCCCAGCTGTGTGCCAGTGGAAACTCTCTTGTCCAACTTGTTTGCGGGTGGCGGTAACTTTGTTTACCTCTGTTTGGCTCTAATCGCGACATCACGCGTCACGCTTCTCCTCCAAACTCGCCTCCCCGCTTCCCTGGCCTCCCCGCCAACCACACACCATCCAGTTCTCCCCCTACCGGGCATGGAGCCTCTACCAATTCTTCTCCAGGTGGATGGATGCGTGTCTGCTTGTCGGCCGTGCCATGTCTGCAGAAAAAATACAAAGAAAAAATACAGGAGGGGAAGCGCTGTTCTCCGTGAGTGATTTCGTGTAGATGGTGGAAGTTCCAAGCGAAGAAGTGTTCGATTTTCGACGACTTTGTGCTCTCGTCTTTGCCCCTCCGCTGGAAACTCGTAACTGACGCACCCTCGGCACTTGCCGAATGTGACGTGATCTATGCGTGACCGGGTGTGTTGCTGATCAAAGCCTTCCATTTTTGGCATGCAGGGTCATAGCTCTGACAGGCCGGTGGAAACACCACCACAAAATGGGCTTCCTCCCCACGCTAACTTGCCATCAATTTACGGCACAGGAGGGCGGTTTTGCCCTATTTATGCCACAACCATGTCGTACCGGAAATGATACCTTCCCGTTTATCTCCCCCCACTGTCACGACCTACTAACGATAATTATCTGACGCTTCACAACTAATACATGAACAATTCCCCTCCTTTCTCTGATTTCCCTCGCGGATCTGCTTTCTATCCGGTCCAGACAACCGAAAGCGCGCAACATCCAACCCAAGGTATACCATGTCTCTCAGGTGCACCCAGTGGCTCACTCATCGTGCCTCATATAGCTCCACAGTCTAGCGACATTTCAGAACTTGAAAGCTTTGATAAGCTATCCGCATTACCCGGAAATGCGATCCCTCCCAGTCCACATCGCTCCATTCGCAATGAACGGAATGTCATACCCACCTCCCCCTCAGCTTCCCCGCGGGGTTTGCTGGCCACGCGACCTTTCCCTGCTTCGCCTGAAGGTTACGATGTCAGGCCACTGACGGCAGAAGGGTCGACCGGTCAGAACAGTTCCCATCAACGCGTCTCTTTCGAAGGTGACCACGATTCTGCACCAACCCCAAACCACAGCCCTCGCACGCAGGTCCATGTTCACCCCCTTCTTCGCGAAGCTGTCTCCCAGATCACTCGAGGGATTGACTCTACGGTGACAAGGATGAGCCGTTCGAGTGATCCTACCCGACCCCCTTCGGTCATGCGCTCGGCAGGGGCTGCTAACTCCCCAAAGAAGCCTGGCCATGAATCTCCTCCAACTGCTTCTTCTCCTCATTCCAGAGCGGCATCCCCTCTGCGCCGCTTCGTTTGGTCTCCATTCCACCATGCCCACGAAGATGCCTTCGTTCCCGTTGACCCCTTCCAGCTCCGTACTCGTCTCCGCCGTCTTTCTTTCCACAGTCCTGACGTCGAAAACCGCTTCCCGTTTGACCCTACGTGCGAGGAAAATCCATTCTGCTGCATCACATCCTTGAATTGTAGTCCTAAGGATCATTTTCTTTCCTTCCTTCGAGATGCTCGCTATTTCATCCTGGACTCCCTTCCTAGGCAAATCTACTTGCACTTGCACCTTCGTCTCCCTTCCTTATATTTTTCACGAATCGCGAAGGTGTACGAAGATGCTCAACTCAGCAAACCAGATCTGGAACGTATGATCGACACGTATTCAAGTTCTCACCAACTGCAACAACGACAACGAATAGTCAGGTCGAGCCCTATACCCCCTGGCGCTCACTACCACCCTGCTCCCGCTCTGCCTTTCCCTGATGAATGGACGACAACCAACGTCTCACCTGCGTTGTTCAGATTCAAACAGTCCTGGGAAGCCTTTATCGATTCCTTGTTGCGTGAATGGAAGACGTTAAACCTTGTCTCTGCTTTGCTTCATTCGTCAGTATCCGCTTGTTCCTCCATCAGAAGCATATTAATGATACTCTTTGTATTCAATGGTAGAGCTATCATATCGATGTTCCAAAGTCAAGTAATGGCGAACGATCCTGTCATCAGAACGGCTGCGCTCCTTTCGTTGATCTCGGCCTTGATGAGTCTATCGTATGGGTGTATATATATTGTTAGGTTCGGGACGATGAGGAGCATGCACAAGGCAACACGGTGGGCTGAGGTAGGAATCGATAATTTTCTGTTGTTCTTTCTCCCTCATCACTCTTTTCACCCATAGGAAGCGGCAAGAACTACAACGTTCGTTCTGTGGAATGTATGGGTGCTATTGGCTATGCCCGTTATCTGGCTTGCTTGGTATGTCCTGCGGCTCGTTAGACAACTCGTACTGACGTATACTTGCTTGGACTCTCAACCCGGATCTCGTCATGAACCTCCCCATTGCATTTTCTCCTTGCTGTACGTGGCGAGGTAGGTCTATGATCTTCTTTATCGTTGCCATCCTCGCGTTCGTTTGGCGATATGGGAGTTCAGACGACCCTACTTCCCCTCAACCTCTTAGTCCCACTGCTGCAATAGGACCAAGGATAGCGGTCTCCGCCTTGTTCTTCGTCGGGTTGATCTACCTCGTCGCGATCGTGAAGACGTTACACAACTACGGAAGAGCTCCAGGAAACGGGCTGTTTGGGAGGATAGCCGCGGGGAACGGAATGCCGGACATAATGGAAGACAACGCACGGGGAGGAGAACGAGGGAGCCAGAGGGGACGTGGAAGGAACTATGGACGCGATGGTGATTATGGTCATGATTCGACTCGAGCGAGTCGCGGACGCGAACGCACGAGACGCGGACATGAGCGAGACACAACGGAACTCAACGGGCTCTCGGCTGTTACGGGTCTTGGGCTCACGGGTCTAGATGAGTTTGCGGGTCCACGTGGCTTGGATGAGGTGTCAAGGGAGAAATAACGATACCGGACGGAGGCAGGCGCAGCATCAGATTATGGAGACGACATGGATGATCGATTGAACTGTATATGTAGAAGATCCCCTGTGTGTCATACATGATAATGCTTTTCAAAAGTACGTGTTTCCAGTTGATCATGCGATGGGGATATAACAGTCAATATCACAAAGCCAGTGCTATAGTGACCCCTCAAACAACAGCTTTCGCGGTTTTGGGATATTAGGTAGGGGTAAGAACAAGGCAGGCCTAGATCGCCAATCAGCATCACGTGCGTTGAACCAGGAGATTGGACCGCACATCGACGTTCCACAATTTGCCGCTGCATTACCCATGATGATGCTTTCAGAAACACCTGAGATGCTGTCGTTCTTTCCAAAGGCAGCAGCGTCGAACAAGTGATCGGTCGTCTTCTCGAACGAGGCAAGCATCATCACGCTGTCCTTCATCTTCGCCACACCAAATCGAGTAATTCCCAAAACTTCGCCCTGTCAGAGTATTAGGAAGATGATTGAAATTTCGCAGTGATTTCTTACCTTGTACGTCATCACATCCCCGAGAAGCATGACATGTCGAGGGTCGATGCTCATGCCGTGACTTGACATAGTGAACTGGACTTCGTTGATGATCGTTCGACGTGCAGCCTCAATACCAAGAACTTGAGCAGCCTCGATGACATGATTGGACGTCGTATGTTCACCGACAATGCCTAATCTTACAATGCATTGAGATCGCCAATGACGTGGAAAGAGATACGCACCCTCTGTCGTCATGACTTTTTGAAGACCATATCCTTCCACGAGCAGTTCTTTATCTCCTTTCTTGCCTTTGGAGTCATCTTTCTCTTTGATGTTGATAATCGCACGCTCGATCGAAGGAACGCCCTTGCGTGTGGGTTCATTTAAACGAGTGTCAACACGACTGTTTGGGGAATTACCTTGACGACCACCTCGGGCAGTAATCGCTTGAGTTCACGTAGTCGATAATATTTGTCGGGTCCATCAATGTAGATACGCAGTCGGTTCCGACGCGGAATGACAGTGATAGACTGAAGCGCGCCATATTTGATTCCAACGAATTCAGACGTTGAAAATCAAGATACTTACCTCTTGCTTGACCTTGAGCTTCTTCGCGTTGACGATCCCCCATTTGATGTCGTCCAACGTCATTTCCAACTATACAAATTCTATGATTTTGGTGCATTGATAGCTGAACAGCAAGATACTAACCTGTAACTTCTTGATGGCGTCCATGTCTACAATGATTCCAATATATGTATACTCTGGCGCCCATGCCTCTTCTAGGACGGCGGCGACCTGTACGGAAAATTGTGGGGTCGTATAAGGGATTTAGTAAAAGCCAATTACATCACTGAGGTGCGTCTTTTCCAGACGACCCTTGACAATGCGGGCAGAAGGCTCGCTGTTGCATGTAACCAGTTTACAGCTGATGATGGGGGTGCTTATAAGTTTGGCCGCGTTTATAATTTCCTTGATACGAGGCACTCCTAGGGTGACATTCATGGATGCGACACCGGCGAAGTGGAAAGTCTTCAGAGTCATCTGTGTCCCTGGCTCACCAATGGACTGCGCGCCGACGGCACCGACGGTTGAGCCTATATGCTATTAGCCGCTGTGATCAAGAAATGAACTTCGAACCACGTACCCGGTTCGATTCTGGCTTTGACATACTTTACCCAGCAAAGATGTAGGAAGTGGAGTAATTGTAATTTTGTGATTTTGACCATGTTGTTCACAATCGCCTTGTCGGCCCCTGCGCACAAGATGAGAACACGACAACTCAGAAGGAACGAGATAGCATACGGGTTGCTCCCAAGGAAAGGTCAGTGTCGGCATCCCATTCATCATTACGGTGTAGGGCTTCGAACATGCCGTGAGTCTTCCTTATCCTTGCGAGATGGTTGACGATGCCATTCGCGATGAAATCACGGATCGTAGCGATGTAGGTGGCAGTACATTCATTGGTGAACTTTGTTGTGGCCAGTTCACGATCCATGACCTCAAGGATCTCGAAGGGTAACAGAGGACGATCATCACTCCTTCCGACTGACTACATTCCTTGGAATCAGCTCTGGTCCTTTATGCGGTACGAATAAAATGTGTATACCAATGCATGTTTCAGGGATCGTTCGAATTCTATCGGCTGGGCATCTCCTTCGAGGCAAGCCGGGTCAAGCCCATCATCTCCGTACTTGAATTGTACGACTCCCCCGGTGGAATTACGGACAGAGAGATCGTACTGTGTGGTGAGGTCCTCCAATGCTTTCATCAACCGTCGTTGCATATATCCAGTCTCGGCCGTCTTGACAGCGGTGTCCACCAGACCTTCACGTCCTGAGATGGCGTGGAATAAAAACTCCGTGGGCGAAAGACCACTGTAAAAGCTGTTCCGAACGAAACCCTTTGAGGGTGGCTCTTTGGATTTCTTGGGGAAGTGTGGGAGTGAACGATCCTGGAAACCATCTGGAACACGTTTTCCAGAAATAATCTGCTGCCCAACACAAGCAACCATCTGCGAGACGTTGATCACGGAACCTGTCATCAATATCGGATTAGAATGCATCGACTGCGTGTTTCCTTCCACTCACCTTTCGATCCGCAAGTAGCCATGATAAGGGGGGCGTTGTGACGACTAAGTTCCTCCATGCATACCTTTCCGACCTCGTCACGGACCTTGGACAAAACTGCGGATATAAGCGCTTCGAGAGTTTGCTCCTGGTTACAGCCTGGCTTATTCTCCAACAGTCCCTTTTTTGCTTGTGCAATAAGGTCAACGCACTCGGCGTAAGCCGCCTCTACTTTCTTCTCTTTCATGGCACGCAATTTGGGTCCTGGGATAACATCATTGATACCGAGGGAGAAGCCGAAATTGGCTGGTAGGGATGTCAACATTTAGAGCCTCTCCAGAACAAGGAGGAAACCTACTGAGCCATCGGGCACATAGTTTTGCAACGCGATTCATTGCTGCTGCTGCTTCGTGCGGACCATAATCGCGTAATATCACGCCAAATATTGACTTCTTCTTCCCGCTCCCGACAGTCGCCTTATCCATAACCCCACACATGATTTCGCTGTTGACGACGACAAGCCACCCGTCGTTAGGAGAGAGGTCCTGAAGTGGTTTCATGGCGTAACAGTCCGGCCTCGGATCGTCCACCCTATTACATTTCGACTCGACGTTTACGAGAACCCGTGACTTTTTATTCGGGCGCATGAGGACGTTGAAAATTTGCTTCCCGGTCCATAAGCGGACAGGTTTCCAAATCGTAGGTGGTGGTATATCAATTTGGAGATCCGCGTCTGCAAAATAGCAACATATTTGGGTAAATTGACGGCGGTCAAAGAAGTTATCGCGCTTTGTCATGAGATACGAGGCGGTGATGAAGTCCTGGATGGCTGCAATGACGGGCTCGCCATTTCGAGGGGTTACAAGATTGTGCTTGACGCTCATGAGTTCGAGGGCTTCTGTTCGCGCTTCTTCCGTTTGCGGTACGTCTGTCAACCAAATGAGCTAGAGGAACAGCAACCCTATGTTGAAACGCCTACGAAGGTTCATCTCGTCACCATCGAAATCGGCGTTGTAGGGCCCACAAACACATTCGTTAAGACGGAATGATCGCCACGGTCGTATACGTGCCCGATGGCACATGATAGAGAGCTAAGCAAGGGGTGTGAGGTAAACCGACAGAGCAACTTCTAGTCACTCCACCTTGTGTAGACTGGGCTGACGGTTGAAGAGAACAATGTCCCCGTTAGTAATATGCCGTTCTACAGTGTCCCCGACGCGCAAGCTGTCTGCGATTGCGCTTCGATTTCCAAACTTTAGGTACTTCTTGAAACCGCTACTGCCTGCGGTGACATAATTTGCGCCAGGGTGAACGTCGCAGCCATTCCGAACGGCTTGCCGAAGCACTTCGACGTTATGGGGTGTGACACGCTCTGGGTATGTCAAGATTTTAGCAATTCGTTCTGGGACAGCGACTTCGTCGATACGCAAGTTGGGATCGGGCGATATAACAGTACGACCGGAGAAATCAACACGCTTCCCCGAGAGGTTACCTCGAAATCGACCTTGCTTTCCCTTCAGTCGTTGTACAAAGCCCCTCATGGGCTTCTGGCCGGCCTGAGATGGAACACCAGGCAGTTCTGAGTTAATATACATCGCAACAGAAAGCTGCAGGAATTCCCAGTGTTCCTAGTCGCAATAAAATGAGAACTGAACCAACCCCACTGAATTAAACACACCATGAACTGTGCAGTTGGTGCACCCTTTGAGAGACCTTGTTTTATAAGAGCGTTGGTAAATACTATTTCCGTGAGTTTTACGGTGAGATCGTCTTCATTTGAGGCACCATCCTGCGCGACTGACGGGCGGATACAAACGGGGGGAACAGAGATATATTGCCAGATATATTCTTCCGGTCGACCAAACTCAGGTTTGAGGCCAAGTAATTCACAATCCTAAGAATGGATCGTGAACATCGCTTGAGATGGCAAATCGGAGCGACTCTACCTCGTCCGATATCCTCTTGAAGAGATCGAAGGTTTTCAACGGGTTGAGGTCCTCGTGAACCGCTTTATTGAGATACATCCCAAGCTCTTTCTGTGCTTCCACGGCGGGCGCGAACGTGCGTTTCCACCTTTCCATCTCGTCGACAGTCTTCTTTGCCCTGAATTTGTCATGTATGATCTTCAGGGCACCAACTTTCTTGACGGCCCCATTTGTGGCGGAACAGTACGGGCAATATATGACTTTTCGTGCCGTGGTGTTAACCGTTTTACATAGTGCCTGGCGATGTACATTCTCGAGATTGGGCCGGCGAAAGCGTTTAAGGAAAGCACGCCGATCAGACTCCTCGAGCAAAACACGCGCACAGGTCTGAAAGAAGCAATCAGAGTAATCCCCCAGGATATCATCGCACCTACTTTGCATATACATTGTAATATCGCAATCGTATGCTTGAAATAACCGATGTGGAAGACCGGAACGACCAACTTGATGTATGCATAGTGGCCGACACAGTCGACGGAATTTAATCCACAGGTTTCGCAGAAAGCGTTCTTCTCTGTCGTACCCTGAGGTCTTAGATGAATAACTGTTCCACGAGCAACAATAAACACCTACAAGACGTCGGTCCAGAACTCCATCCTTGACGGGCAGTCGATCGGTGGGTGTGTACAAGTCGCGGTGAGTGACCTGGAACTCGGCTAGCTTTACGGTGTCCTGAGCATTCAAGATACTAAACTGGAGTTGCTTGCTAAGAATATGTTAGTACATACGCACACATCATACAGATATACTATACTTGCATGACTTTGGGTGCCTGTGTGGACACAGATTCCTTCATTATGGATGTGCGGAACAGGATGGTACTAAAACCATGTAGCTGAGTCTAGTCAGGAGTACTAGATGCCGATGATGATCAACTTTCCGAGCGGCGTGACGATATAGTCACGAAGTGTGACACATAGATTGCACTTGCGCGTCGCGTCTGAGCTGCTCCTTACCGCACCGCAATGTCGAGAACATCCTATGACAGATATCTCACCGTTTTTTCTCCAGAAGGACGGTTGTATCAAGTTGGTATGTTCTTTATGTATTCAGTGGAACCGAAGCGCTCAGAATTGACGTGAACGCGCACAGAGTATGCGTTCAAGGCCATCTCTGGTTCCGGACATACAGCTATCTCGGTGAGGGGTAAGGATACTTCGGTCGTCATAACACAGAAGAAAGTCCCCGTATGTGGTTTCCGACCAACCAGTACAGTCTTAATACTGACGCGGGGCAGGACAAACTCATTGATGCAGCCTCTGTCACCCATCTCTTTAGCATCACCCCGACTATTGGATGTGTTATGACTGGTCTAATCGGTGCGGCTCATGACAGCCACTTCCTGACAATCTCTCACACACACTCTCAGCTGATGCAAAGGCGCAAGTATTTCGTGCTCAGCAAGAGGCTGCAGATTGGAGATACAAATATGGGTACGAGATCACCCCCGACGCATTGGCGCGACGGTTGGCAAATATCAATCAAGTCTATACCCAAAGAGCCGCGATGAGACCACTGGGGATTTGTGAGCGGCTTGTTGGTGCCACAGGAGGCCCCTGCTGAACCACCTATCATAGCGATGATCTTGATTGGCATCGACCCTGAGTACGGGCCCCAGTGCTTTAAACTTGACCCCGCTGGCTATTTTGTGGGCTTCCATGCGACAGCAGCTGGTCAGAAACAACAAGAGGCGATGAACCACTTGGAGAAGAAATGGAAAAAACTGGACAATGGGAAAGGTGCTGATGATGCTGCTGCCGCAGGCAAGAAGCTTAGTCGGGCGGAGGTCATCGAGGTGCGCTGATGCCGACGATCAACTCTGCAAAGCTAACGTTCCTGTAGATTGCGATCGAGGCTATGTCGACAGTTCACGCAACAGATTATAAGCCGGGAGAGATAGAGATTGGAATTGTGTCTACTGCGGACGAAGAAAATCTTAAAGCGAGGGGAAACTGGCGAGTGATGGACGAGGATGAAGTGGAGCAACACCTGCTGGCATACGCGGAGAAAGATTGATTGGGGGAGTATATATTGGCAATGACATCGGCGGAATAGGACATGAGATGCAGGGGAATCAGACTCGATTCACGATACATTACATCTCGAAGCAAACGTCAGAGCAGTGAAGCGCCACCGCTCTGGTGTGTTGTCAATGTCTTTCTGCACGATGGGAAATGTTTCGCATACCTGAATGGCATCGATTTCGAACTGTGGGAGTTCGTGGTGCTTTGGTCGCCAGAAGCGGGCTGGCGCATCCCAAAAGTCCGGGAAGGATGGCTGTTCAGTGAGCGTGGCAGGGTTCGGTGTCTGCTGAGGGATGGCGGAGAAGGTCTTGCGATACTCGGGTGGTGCCGCGGGATGCGGTTGGGCTGGTGCGAGTGCTGCCGCTGGGTGTGAGTGCGCAGAAGACACGAACAAAATAGCATGCGCACAAGGCCAAATGCGCTTCCCTATGAAGGCGATGAGCGGCTTGTGGGCTCTTGCAGAGAGTGGAGGCATGTCGACGGGAGTGACGGCCAAATCCGGTTGCCTTGAAGGTTGTGTAAATATTTGTCATACTTGGTACATACCCTGAACTCTGAGATCTGGTTATCCAGCCATGAGTCAAGTACTTGATCAGTATAAAGCCCTCTCCGCTTCCGCATCCAGAGACCAGACCTCTGCAACATTCACTGCCATCATTGTCGGTAGGATGCTCTTGTCTTGGTTACCGCTCTGCGCCGTGCTAATCAGTTCCCAGCCCTAACGGCGAAACAACTCGACGCAGGTTCCAGGAAGACCCTGACCCAGCTAATACTCGACGATCTTAGGGTGGCTCTCGTTGATAACACGATATCTCGTCTCTCCAAGGATGGTTCGTCCTCTCCTCCCACCGTGCCTCCGTCGCACCCATCACCGTCACAGACACACCTCGAGCCTTCACCATCCTCAAAAGCCTGGGCGGCACACCAGAAGTGGCAAGCATGCTTGGCACATCATCAAATATTCGCTCTCTGTTGAAGTTGTCCACCAAAATCGCTGATTCCTCGCAGAATGATGCGTTACGATGCATCGCAAACACCGTGCTTCTCAACGAATCCGCTCGTGTCACCTTCGTCAGCCCCGGAGTCAACGGTGGCAATCTCTGCGTCGACTTGCTTCAGGTCAGTTCCCCCCCTTTCTAAAATTTCTCCCCCTCTCATAAAAATGCACAGAAATCATCTATGGAGCACGTCTTTCTTGCCTCTAGAATTCTATTTCTCTGTACTGCTACTGCATCTTCCGCTGCACCATTTATCCAATGGTTGGTTGAACACAAGCGACCTAATGTGCCTGGGACCGCCATCGACATCATCGGAAGCAAGTTGGGTGACCTCGTTGAATTGATGAAGGATGAGCACACCGCTGTTAGGGACGCCATCACAGATTTGCTCAAGCTAATATTCAACCTCTGTCTTCATTATCCTAAAGTGTGTGACACGTTGAATGGTTTATGTTAGCACTGATTCGTTTCGCAGCTCGTCGACTGTGAAGTCCAGAGCCCCGAGGTTACAAGTTCAGACGCCAACAACAAAGTGATGGGTGATTATTGGAGCACTAGGCTAGACAGGTGACTCTTCTTCATTTAATTATTTGTTGGTCTCACCCGAATCTCTTCAGTCTGTTGTCACCACTTCTTCGTGCCTTCTATGTCAACCCTCCTTCCACTAACCCGTTAGAAACACCGCTTCCCCACATCATCCATTCTCTAATCATTGTCCCTGTCCTTTCAACCAATCGAAATATTTGGTTCGGGGAGCAACCCTCAGCACCTACATCTCCTGACTCCGCCGGCTCATCATCAGCTGGTTCAACGAACCGCGATGCCCCCCACCCCGAATCCCGCTCTCCCACGCCAATGCTTCAGGACTCTGCGTTGCGCGCATATGAATTGCTGGATATGACACTTGCTCACTTCATGCCCGGGGACATCCACTCTGACGATCCTAGCATTCGAAGTCGGTTGCCTCACGGGGAAACTTTGGATGATTTAGTTTCCCCTCTTGTCATCCTCATCACGCGTCTCTGCCTGGGCGATGAGGACGCCAAAGTTCGGGTAAGGAATTGGTTCATCCCACCCAACCTGGATCGAACCAACCCATTGGAGACACGGGCCGATCTTTTGGGCAGATGTCTGCGTCTCCTACAGAGCTTACATCATGGCCGACTGAACAGGGTTTGCGGAGAGATGCTTTTTGCGATGTGCGATTGCGACGGTGAGCTGAACATGTCTGCTATTCACTTTTGCTGAGTCTGGTGATATTAGCTACAACCCTATCGGGATATTTTGGCTACGGGAATATCGCCGGGTTCCTCTTCCAAAAGGGCGTCGCCTCTTCGCCCACAAGGTCAGCATTGGGAGCACAGATGATCACCTCCACTGGTTTACCCATCAATCCAATCACGGGAACGATCGAGAGAGGGCACGAGCCTATCGCTATGACTGACGAGGAGAAGGAGCAGGAGGCCGAGAAGTTATTTGTACTCTTTGACCGGCTAGAGAGGACGGGGACTTTGCCACCCGGTCAGAACCCCATAAGGAGGGCAATACAAGAGGGGAGGCTGGGTTAATTCAACTGCGATTTCGTACTGTATCAGTTGATTATTTATGCGGAAGATCACTGGTACCGTGAATGGTGTCACATTTTGCATATGTCTAGTGGAAGTGGAGTGTGATAAGTACTAGGTGGATGCAAAAGGACTTTTGAGCAATGAAGAATAGGGGCAATCAATCAAAAGTAGTCTTCTGGCCTTCAAAGTGGGTTATGCCACCTGTCCGCGCCCCTCGTCCTCTTCCCCCTCTACCTCTATCACCACCGCGACCACCGCGACCACCCCCGCGGCCGCCACCATATCCGCGATCGCCACCATATCCGCGATCGCCACCAAATCCGCGATTGCCACCAAATCCTCGATCGCCACCAAATCCGCGATCGCCGCCAAATCCGCCACGTCCACGTCCACGGCCTCCCCGACCTCCCTGTAACGGCTTTCGATACGCTTGCATTTGTAAACATCGTGGATTAACGTACCTGTCCACCCCCCCCGCCACCTGCACTATCACGGGGCTGCGAATAGTCCAACCTAATTGACCGGCCGTCGAGCTCGAAACCATGCAGCGCTGCATGAGCCTTTTTTGCGGCTCCAACTTCACTAAACTCCACATATGCGAATCCCTTTGGTTTTCCCGTGTCGCGATCTGTAGGTACACGGACACTCTTGACATCACCATGTTCGCCAAAGGTTTCCCATAGTGTATCCTCGTTGACCCCGAAGCTAAGATTGCCAACAAACAAAACAGCCGACGGTGGACTAGATGTGTCACCAAAGGCCTGTGCGCGTTTTTCAACGGAAGCCTTCTTGTCCGGGGGGTTACTCTTGTCAATGTTGACGGCACGTCCGTCAATCTCTTTCCCGTTCAATGCGATGGCTTTTTCAACCGCGTCAGCGGTCTTGAAGTGGACGTAACCGAAACCACGAGAACGGCCAGTGTTGCGATCCATTTGAACATGGGCGGATTCAACTTCTCCACACTCAGCAAACTCTTGAGCTAGCCAGTCATTATCAACGTTCCACGATAGTCTGCCAACGAAAATACTCCTTATTTCTTCGTCTGAAGTCGAGTCGTTGGCGCTACCATTCGCCAGCTTGACTTTTTTGGGTGGTGCGTCTGCCTCGCTGTCTGCCTTGCGTTTCTTATGGACTAGTAATTTCTGAACGATTAATGATTATGCAGCCAGACGATAACAAACCTTCAGCGGGAGCAGTTTGAGTAGGTGCAGGTGGCTTGTCGACTTTTTTGTCGCTGTCACTCTCACTAGACGATTCTTCGGAACTCGACGCAGCAGAGGAATCCTCAGAATCCGATGTTTTTTTTGCTAGCGACACGTTAGAGATCGAGAATCACTTTACCCAAGGAAAACGCACCTTTAGTAGGAGATGTCTTTGCGGGTACAGATACCATTTCTTTATCATCATCACCATCTTCGCTTGAAGATTCTTCGGAGCTTGACGAATCATCCGCTGCCCCTTTTACTACTGAGGCGTTAGAGAGTAAAATCGTTCCATTCAGAGAGAATGCACCTGCTACAGGAGTAGTCTTCACGGGCGCAGATACCGTTCGCTTGTTACTGGTGTCGCGCTCTTCGCTCGAAGATTCCTCAGAACTTGACGAATCATCCGAGGAGTCTGCTGTCTTTTTTACTAACGAGGCGTTAAAAAGTAATGAATAATTCACGTAGAGCGAACGCACCCGCGGCAGGAGTTGACTTGGCTGGTGGAGCTGCCTCCTCGCTGCTCTCGCTCTCCTCACTTGATGATTCCCCAGCGCTCGAAGCATTGGAAGAGTCCGAGGATGCTGAAGTTATTTTCTTTCCATTGGAGTGTGCCTTCTTTGAGGTAGGCTTTGCCAGCGCTGCAGCCTTCGCGAGGATTTCCTTCGATGATACGGGTACTGCAGGCTTTTCCTTGATTGAATCAGCCTTCTTTGGGGTACCTTTTTTGCTGCTTTTGTCTGTCTTCGCCATGGTAGACTTGAGTGGAAGTGGAATCCGACTGATAGTAGTCCCCGTATCACCTCCGAAATTTTTGATAAATCCAAGTTACACGTGACTACAAATTGAGGGCAAGTCTTCGATGAGTTGGGTACCACTAGTAGTAGCACTACGATTCAACTATCACTAGTACTTGCATTTCATACTACAACACACCTTGTAATGGATAACCTGTTCGACGTTATCGTGCTTGGCACTGGGCTATCAGAGTCGATTGCTGCTGCGTGAGTTACCTGTTCGGGTTCATGTCTACCACTTAACTTAACGTTCTTAGTGCCCTCGCCAAGGCTGGACTCAAAGTAGCTCATATCGATCCTAATCCATACTACGGCGCCGATGAGGCCACCGTGACATTAGATGAACTGGTGCAGTGGGCAGAGACGCATTCAACAAACCCAACCGAAGAGCCTGTACAGTATCGTGTCGACTATCTGTCTCCAAGTCGCCCATCACACCCGAAACAGTACTCGATCTCGTTATCCCCCACGGTCATTCCATCTATCGGGCCGTTTATATCCTCTGTCATCTCCTCGGGGGTTGCTCGCTACGGTTCATATAAGCTTCTGGGCCCTGTTGCGATTTACCGCAACGGCAACTTCCAGAGCGTTCCGCAGAACAAGGAGAGTATCTTCCAGGACCGGAGTATTCCCTTGGTCGAGAAACGTCGCCTCATGCGTTTCTTGGTGTTTGCCTCTGGGGAATTTGAGAAGAGTCCTGAGCTCCAGGGGAAAGAGGATACTTCTTTCGACCATTTCCTTCACGAGTCCTTCGGCTTAAGCGAAGAGATTTCCCGGCTGATTATGTTCTCCCTCGCCTGTTGTAATTTCTCTGGAGGTAAGACGACAATATGCTTTTTCCATCTCTACTCACATAGCTATTTAGAATCAGCGTTGACTGCATTGCACCGCGTGCGCAGCTGCATGAGGTCAGCTGGGCGATATGGCTCGTCGCCATTCCTTGTTGGTTATTACGGGGGATCTGGAGAGATAGCCCAGGGATTTTGTCGTGCCGCAGCTGTAAATGGCGGGGTCTACATCCTCGGTCGGAAGATTTCGAATCTTGCTGTTAACGAGGCACAGGAAGCTGAACGTTTTTCGGTCGAACTCGAAGATATTCCTGATCCACTTCGGTCACGGTGTATATTGTCCTCAATGACTTGCGTGCCTCGCTGCTTGCGATTTCGAGGGAATCTCATCTCCGATCTCAATGTGGCCGGCACAACCCGATGTCCAGTACACGCTGTGGCCCGCTGTATTGCTATAGTGAACGGCACCATCACCCCGCCTCGCCTGTATGGAACCGATGATATCCCCCTTACCGAAGGACAATCAGATTCATTTCTGGTTGTGTTCCCCCCTGCGTCACTTGATGGTGGTTCTCTCACATCATCTGTGACTTTCTTCACTGCAGGGGCTGGTACAATGTCAGCTCCTTCAGAGAAGTGTATGACCTGTATTGTTCAAATAACATTGATGGCTAACTAATATGCAATAGGTATCATCTATCTTTCAATGCCTTTGCATGAAAATACCAGGTCCTCAAAAGACCTCCTTCATCCTTATTTGGCTGGGATCCTTGATTTAAATCCTACTTGTCAAATCATTTTCCAGGTATTCTATATGCAGCAATTTTCCTTTGCACCTGATCAGCCATCTGAGGATATTATATCCAATCTTTTTATTCTTCCACATTTGCAGCCAGATGTGTTTCAAGCTGTTGATCAGGCAGCACAGGATGCTGAAAATGCCTTTTGGTCTACTCTTCAAGCAGTGGATTCACAAAAAGTTGTTGATAGAGAAAGAGGGTTTTGGATGGATCATCATATGGATACTGAGAAGCAAGATCTTGATTAGTAGGATCAGATGATTTGAGTTTCGGGGAGTAGTAGTATGAGAATAAATAAAGTGTTACATGTTCATAAAGAATTCAGATGCTAAATTATATTGATTTTCTCAATCCATTTGTTGCACTTATATACATACAGCTTATTATTACTATATTTTTCATTAAAGATATTCAATGACCAGCAAATACCATGATTGCTCATTGGAAGGAATAGTATCTGTGTGGAGAGATCCACTGGCCCCTATGGACCCTTGGATTGCACTAGTGACAGTAAATGATTTCCTTGAAGACCTACAGTGGCAGTAGACTGAGTATGGGCAGCCTGCTGATTCTACAATCATGGGGTAGAGCCTGGTTGTCATCAAGCCTTAGAGGTTGAACACCTTATGGTTGCCCTAGCAAGAGAAACTAATGGCAAGTCAACCAGTAGAGCTGGGAGCACAGGCATTGAAGCACTAATTAAGCAAGAAAATGAGGGAGAAAGTCCCTTGAATGTGATGAATAAAAAATGAAAGATATTGTCAAGGGGGATTAGCCCCAAATATGCTGAACCATCCAGTGTTATGAACCCTAACCCTAACTTATGGTTATCTTAGTTCTTCACATCACACAACCTTACATGTGACTTATTATGTAATGTATCACGTGACTTCTCTCTTCTTCTAATCACATGACTGCATGTGACCATGTGAATGTGGCCTAGACCCACTACATGTGTTCACCATGTTTATTTAATCTTCATTGTCTAGACTCTTCTAGAATGATCTATGTACCTTATGATGTCACCATGTCATCACACCCTTTACTCTAAGAGCCTGCCCTAAGCAGCTTGCATGGACCAAGCCATAATAAGTACAAATGGTAGCTCTATGTATATATACCTTGAATCAATACCACAAGAACTCAGTCAAGTTCTTGTTGGAATTCCCCAATGTCCTTGTTCTCTATTTTTCTCTAAGCAAGCCTTGTGTGAAGTGACTGAAGTCCTTATTGGATTTTGGGTTGCTAACATAAGAACTTGACTATTCATCTTCCCTCACTTCACTCTTCTCTAAACTGCTTCATATGCATATGTGGCCCCCAGCATTAAGGGGATATAGCCGGACTCCAGGCTTAAGGAGAATTTTCATACAACCCTTTATTTTCTCACACACTTGTGCTTATCCTTGTTTTACGTATACCTGTCCTATATGGACATGAAGGCACTTAGCTATCTAGGGCAGTGCAGGAGTGAGCTCGAGTGCTCTCAATTGGTTTAAAAACTGCTCCAAAAACTCTTTTACTTCTTTGATCTATGGATCATGTGCTCGTGTCACACACTTTTTGTTACGTTTACTTCATCTATGATCTTGGTGCAAGAATGGTACTGTGCCCACCAGATCTAGATTACTTTATCTCTTTTCAAACATTAGTTGGGAAGGTCATTGACCCGATAACACTTTAGTGGGCTCGAGTGAGATTGGTCCTTGCCTATGACTTTATTCCGGATGATTCGTTTCCCCTCACCCTCCTCGATTCACTTCAAGATCAAGCAGAGATCTTCAACTCCATCCCCATATGTAAACGAAGATTACGACCCAAACGACGCAGCCAACATCAAAATCAAACAAGAGGATTTCCCTGAAGATTTTCTCCCTTACCTAAATGCAGGCTTTACCAATGGGTACATCCCTGAACACCTTTACAAAGCAGAGGCAGTATACGTGCAACGCCTCCAAGACAGGGCCGATTTTATTGCCAATCGCCCCACAAGTTTAGAGTATTTCCCACCAGTTGTACTCCACCAAATCATCCAACGTGTGGAATCCACGGAGCAATGCACCCTCTGACCACAAAACAAGCTCTGAGTCCCCTCCAGACTCCCCACCATCCTCACCAAAGAACCCAATGTCTACCAGCATGGATGTAGACTTCGATGCAAAGGTCGCCAACCTCCAACAGCAATTAACAGAAATGCAAGCTGCGCTTCTGGAAGCTTGGCTAGACACCGCAAGGGCGCAACACGATGCCGCACATGCATAAGCAATGGCTGACAGGCCTAGGACTGAATACAAGGTCAACAAAAAGGTGGAGGTTGTAGCAGACATTGGATGTTTTGATGGCACCCCCAGGAATTTTGAGACCTGGTGGACCAAAATAAAAATATACATTCGTATGAACAAAGAGTCCTTTATCACAGATGTGGACAAAGTATGCGCTGTCCTCATGCAAGTAGGACCCAAAGACGGTGATACAGACAAATACTCAGCAGGCACCTGGACATGTATCTACCTTGACAAATACTCCGACGAAGAAATCTGGCCCAAATTCGATGATTTTAAAGACAAGATCTGTCTCAGATTTTGTCCCCAACTAGATGCTGAGGTCCCCCTCAGCCAACTCGAAAACCTTGTCCAAGGTAAAACCAGAACACAAGCCTTTCTGACCTCACGGTTGGAAAAATACGACCACACATGCATTGGAGACTCTCACGGCATACACATATTAGAAAAGAACATGAGACCCGAGATCTTGAAAGAGATCTATATGTGAAACGACTGAAAGCACACAGTCAAACAATATGTTGCCACCATCGTCAATATCGGATCGGCAATAGAAGCCTACGAACTTCGATTCAAACCCCAGGGTTGTGCATCTGGGTACAATACATACAACAACACACGATGTGATGTTTAGTTAGGTTAAGCAATAGGAAATGAACAAAATAAAGTTGTCTTCCCCCAGACTTTATGCTTTACCTTCCACGGTTGAAACACTATAAGCTAGGGATAGATTTTATCTCCTAGACAAAACAATGACTAGTACTTCTAGTCCTGAGTTGGTGAGTAGACTTAG